>MVGT01000877.1:95254-123441 GCA_002174775.1 Macleaya cordata | reverse complement strand
GTCCAACTCCTCAATTGGATCGGTTAAAATCCAGTCGGTCCGGTTTGGACCGAATTGGATTGGTCGGTTCGGCCAATATTTGCCCACCCCTAATAGCACCACTAAGGATCCTAACTCAATCCTCAAACATCAACTGTAAAACCACGAGAATAATTAGGTGAGAAACTCAGTAGGTGGATCAACCATCCTAATATCATCACATGTAGCGATTAATCCGATAAACGATTCAGAAACATTTATAAAGCAATGCATAACATATAGTTGATTGAAAAATCAAAGAAAATCCTGCATATACATATACGAACAATGGTAGTGTACTTCTACTAGCATAGCCAAGGAACACGACCGGGTTACCCCAGTCAGGAATATTTCAACATCAGATACTAAGCGCGCAAAATTTGACGACTGCAGACTAGACAAGGGCCCCCAACTAATCCAGAGAAGGTTCCCCGATAACCTTCCCCCGCGTCTAACACCCATCGGGCAGGCATGCGAACCTCAGCTAAACTAGTTACTCAACACCACCAACAAACATGGTTTACCAGGAAATAATCGTGACTTCTCAGACTTCCGTGGATGTACCTGTCTCCCTGACGTCCCATACCGCCTTGAAGACAAAAACACTTAGCAAAGTCTCAGACGGTGTACCACATCTGGATAAGCATGATCCACCATCCTTGTAGAGTCTCCAACCTTTTACAAGCTTACCTTAGTGATAACATATAGTAGTATATATATATATAGGTTGTGTGTCTTTTAAGTTAAAGTTCAAAAACTATTTTGGAAGAACCCTTTTTGAAAACCAAAGTCCCTTTTGTAGAAATCCCCATTTGAAATTTCTTCTCTTTTGAAATCTACATACAACAAGTGTAACTGGTCCTAAGGATGAGGGACCATGGCAAGCCAACACACCCACCCTCGTAAGGGTGAGGATCTCTGGCAAGCCAACCCACTCACCCATAGGGTGCGGGACCATGGCAAGCCAACTCACCCACCCCCGTAAGGGTAAGGATCCCTAGCAGGCCAACCCAGGCACCAAGTCTGCGGGACCTGGCAAACCAACTCACCCACCCTCGTAAGGGTGAGGATCCCTAGCGGCTAACACACACAAATCACTCGGGCGGGAATCTGAGCAAAAGTAACACAGGCACAGTCCACCTAAGGTATACACGATTATCCGTATCGTCGTGAACCCTATCAAGCCCGGTAGTGAGACGCCACTACCATTTTTAGGCGGTCACGGAAGAAATTATTTTTTGTCACATTTTCAAAGTTGGGTTTCACATCGAGAAAACACTCGATAAAACAGATTTTTGTCTCTTCCAAAGGTTTTCAATATATTAAACATGGTTTTCCAAACATAACCATCATTTCATCCACATAAACAGTGATAGTAAAATTGAAGTCACATTTGTTCACAATCCAAGAGAAATATTTCATAAACATGATATAAAATCAAGCATGCATATTTCCATATTAAAACCATTTTCTCAATGCTTTCTTCATAACATAAGTTTGTTGTTATCCATAAATTTCATGCCATGCCTTGCATACAAAAAGTGCATACATAACAGTTCGAAACATGCATTTAAAATTGTTGGGTGCTATTAAGATGAATTGACCACCTACCTCTAGCGATACAGGAACTGATCCTCCTCACCCAGAGAGTCAACAACACCCAGCTCACCAGCTGGACCAAGAAACAAAAGGCAGAATTAGGTTCTAGTACTTAGAACTAAAAAGTCGAATAGATAAAAGAGGAACAATAAAAATTTAAAATCAAGAAACACCAACGACTTAGAGTACTACCCTAAACCTCATCAGTTAGTAGGATTAGTACTACTCCTACTTCAACATCTCTAATCAACCCATTTCCACTGAAAGACAAGATAGGATTATCACTTAAAGCCTCAAATGATGTGAGCTTCATTGTTGCTCTCTAATGAAATAAAATTCCTCAAAATAGTATAAAAAGATAACCTGTCTCAAAAATCCCATCTTTAGCTTAAGATTGATTTCCATAGTCTTCAACATGATAGTTCCATCTAAAATGACTTGGATTCACCATCCACTACCACCAAGCTGAATTTACATATGAATCTTCAAAAATTTCACACACCGTCATCATCAAATTTCTAGACCCAACTTAAGGTTCCATTGGAATCATCAAAATCCCCAAACTCTAAGTAAGGTAAACTTCAACTTTAACCATCGTTTACGGTCCCAAGAATACCTAAAATAATCCACAAACTTCATCCTAGTTTCAGAAGTCATTGTCCACCAAAACAATGCAAGATTTTATATTCACCACAACCAAGCACCATCTTTAGTATGAAACTAAAGGAAATCATCCCAATAATATAGATTTCACCATCTAATTTATTTATCTTGAACATCAATTTTTTTTTATCAGCATCCACAACTTCACTAGGATTAACCACCATAACCTCATTATTTTCAAGTCTTCACTTGCATGCATCAAAAATGGAGGAATTAAAATCATAAAAAACTATATATTCATATCAAATCTTCAAACCTAATAGCCCAAAATTTCATCTTCATCATAAATTTTCGTTTTTCCTCAAAAACTCCAATTTACATCACAAAAATCACAAGATCTAAAATATTAGGGTGCTGATTTCTCACCTTAACACAAAAAAATTAGCCCATCTCATCCCCTTCTCCATCATTGAGCTCCAAAACACCAAGATCTACACTAACATGCATGTTGAATAAAAACCCTAAGTTATTAACTCAGAAAAATCAGCTGAAATCTAAAGATTTTTGGGCTAAAAAAAACTTACCCAAGGAGTTTAGATGTTGAGGGAGAAGAATGGGGCTGATTCCCCTTCTTCTTCTTCTTCTTTCTTATCCTTCTTTCCTCTCCTTCTTCCTCCTTCTTCCTCCTGCGTTTTTTGCAGGTCCCCCCTTTTTTTTATCTCTTCTTCTTCTCCTTTCAGCTGGGACGGCAGCTGCTGCTGCTCCTTCCGGCAGNCTGTCTCTCTCAGTCTCTCTTTTCTTTCTCTCAGTTTCTTCTCTCTCTGTCTCTCTCAGTCTCTCTTTTCTTTCTCCCAGTTTCTCCCTCTCTCTCTCTCAGTCTCTGTCTCTCTCTCTCGGCTCTGTCGAGCTCTCTTCACTTCTTCTTTTCTTTCTTTTCTTGCTTTCTTTTTATTTTATTTTTTGGTCAGCATTCAGCTAATTGGGGGAGAGGGAGGTGGCGGGCTGGGGTTGGGTCACGGACTGGGTCGCGGGTCAGGCCAGCCCGTGTCCCCCAAACCTAGCTAAAAATTCCTCCCTTTTTTTTGGTTGCTTTTATTATTATTGAAATTATTATTTTTAATTAACGAGGTTCCACAGTGAGCACGATATCAATCATATTAGATGTGGCAAAAATGGTGATACTAACTCATGTTGAAAAAGATGTACCATGCTCCATATGAAAAATACCTCATTGTCACATGCTTGATCATTTCATGCATGCATCATTTTTATTGAACATCCATCATGCAGCACATTTAATGCGAAGATTTCAACCCGTTCACGTAAACATCATGTGGCATGCATGCTTGTCATTAATTATTTCATGCAAAACTAACATATATCACGTAATACATGCTAAAAATCACATGAAATAAAATTTACATTTACGATATTTTTACCATCAAAATTGCATGCAAGATTTCATTGTCATCAAAATACTGTTACATCATCGCTTCATCGCATGAGATATAAGCTCAACAATAGAAGAAAACAAAAGATGAGGTAGGGATTATCACCTAGACACAAGCCCTTGGCTCAATCGCCAGAAATCTCACCCCCTTCACGCGTCGATGTGTGGTGGAGGTGACAAGTGGGCCCCACTCCGTGTCCAGGTGGAGAGAACCAAAACTTCAAGGGACCATGCAAAATTGTTTTTGCAACTAACGCATGGGAGGAAAAGAAAAGGAAAAATAAAATAAGCTAAAAAGTGTTTTTTTTTTTTTGCAAAACTGTTTTTACAAGACTATTCTAGCAAATCTGACACAATTGCAATGTTTTTAACATAACTCTTTGATCACATGTTGGGTTATGTTTTGTTTATATCTCTGTTTTTGTGACATCTGTGGCTCTCTCAGGTTAAAATTTGAGAATATTTGGATTCCATTTACTATTTTTAGAAACGACCCAAAGATGGTGCTTGGTTGTGATGGATATAAAAATCTTACATTATTTTGGTGGATAATGATTTCTAAAACTAGAATGAAGTTTGGGGATTTTTTTAAGTATTCGTGGGGCCATTAATGATGGTTTAAGTTGAAGCTTACCTTAGAGTTTGAGGATTTTAATGATTCCAATGGAACCTTGAGTTGGGTCTAGAAATTTGATGATGACGGTGTGTGAAATTTTTGAAGATTCAGATGAAATTCAGCTTGATGATATTGGATTATGAATCTAGGTTATTTTAGATTGAACTAGCATGTTGAAGACTATGGGGATCAATCTTAAGCTGAAGATAGGATTTATGGGATAGGTTGTCTTTTTGTACTATTTTGAGGAATTCTATTTCATTAGAGAGCAACAATGAAGTTTGCCTTATTTGAGGCTTTAAGGGATAATTCTATCTTGTCTTTCGGTGGAAGTGGGTTGATTTGAGAAGTTCGAAGTAGGAGTAGTACTAATCCTACCAACTGATGAGGTTTAGAGTAGTACTCTAAGTCGTTGGTGTTTCTTGATTTTAAATTTTATTTGTTCCTCTTCTATTTATTCGACTTGTTGGTTCTAAGTACTAGAACCTAATTCTGTCTTTTGTTTCTTTGTCCAGCTGGTGAGCTGGGTGTTGCTGACTCTCTGGGTGAGGAGGATCAGTTTCTTTATCGCTAGAGGTAGGTGGTCAATTCATCTTAATAACACCCAACCATTTTTAAATGCATGTTTCGAACTAATATGTATATATTTTGTATCCAAGGCATGGCATGTGACTTTAGATAACAAGGAATAATCGTGATAATGAAAACTTTAGAACTTGATATTGTATTTTACTTGGAAAATGTTGGTTATGACAAATGATGCATGCTTAACAAATTATCATGTTTTACGAATATTTCGCATGAATGGTGATTCACAATGACCTTTGAGTTTGTAAAACATGTCTTACACAAAGAGAGGAAGCTTATACTGGAATATCATGTATGGTGTTTTTTAGAAGACTTTTGAAATATTGGGACTTTGTTTTAAGTTTCCATGTATGATGGATTTTCTTGATGCCAAGGATAACTGTGTATGCTTTTGGTGGACTAGTGCTTGTGTTACTTTAACTTGGATTGCCGTACCTTTAGGGCTAGTCGCACCCGCTATTGTGATGTATGAGTTTTCAAAAAGATGGGTTTTAAAAAGGAAATTTCTATCCAAAAGAATACCAATTTTCAAAGGGATTTCAAAATGGTTTTCGAACTTCAACTTAAAAGAAACAAGACTTATATATATATTAAGTATACTCTATCATTGAGGTAAGCCAATGAAAGGTTAGATTCCTGTAGGATGAAGTGTCATGGACCGGAAGTGACACGTCATCTGAGACATCGCTAGAAGTTCTTACCTCTCTGGTGGAATGGGACACCAGAGAGATGGGTGCATCTATTGAAGTCTGGGAAGTCATGATTGTTTCTTGGTAAACCATGTTTATTGGTGGTGTTGAGTAGCTAGTCTAGCAGAGGATTCACACGCTTGCCCGATGGGTGCTAGACGCGAGAGGGGAGTGAGGAGCTCTTTCTCTGGATTAATAAGGCCCTTATTTAGTCTGCAGTCGTCGACTTATGCACGTTTTGTCCGTCGAGGGTATCCGGACATGTCCGTTGAGGGTATCCGGACGTTACTTGAGCTATGTTGTCTGTTGAGGGTATCCGGGCACGTAGCTTACCAGTGTCTGTCGAGGGTATCCGGACACTGGTGTTGATGTTACTTATGCGCATGTTGTCCGTTGAGGGTATCCGGACACTGATGTTGATGTTACTTATGCGCATGTTGTCCGTTGAGGGTATCCAGACACGTCCGTTGAGGGTATCCGGACGCTACTTGTGTTGTGTTGTCTGTTGAGGGTATCCGGACACATGGCGTACCAGTGTTTGTCGAGGGTATCCAGACACTGGTGTTGATCTGACTAGGGTTTGCTCTAGTCGTGTTCCTTAGCTATGCTAGAAGAAATACACTACCATTGTTTTTATATGTATATGCAGGATTTTCTTTGATGTTTCAATTAACTATATAGTATGCATTGCTTTTACAAATGCTTTTGAGATGCTATCAGACTAATCGATGCATGTGATGATATTAGGATGGTTGATCTACCTACTGAGTTTCTCACCCAATTATTTTCATGGTTTTACAGTTGACGTTTGAGGATCGAGTTAGGATCCTTAGAGGTGCTGTGACGTGGTTTTCTTGGCGAGGGACTTCTTATTTTTGGTTGATGTAGGTTTCCCTCCCTTCAGTCACAGTGGATGATTTACCCACCTTTATTTCGTTAACTTCGAGACTTATGTTTTATGGCTCGGTTGTGAGCCTGATGTTACCTTTGTTTTATATGAATGCAACTTTTACTTTATCTTCTCTCACTATATATATTTTGACAGGAAACTACAAACATAATTATATATCATATCACAAATATATATCCATGTTAAGTGAAAGATTGAATGTCATAGTTATTTGCAAGTGACTTAGAGGATGGGATAATTTTAGACAATGTTGTCTTGACAGGTCCCTCCTGGTCCTACATCGTTGGGATTTCAGTTGAGTTGAAAGAAAAAAAATAGGTGGCAATTTTGTGCATACCTTTAGTTTGTTTGCTTCCGCTGTGTATATTTTGTATGCACTGTGTTTATTAGGTAACAAAAAGGTCCAGTTTACAGGGGAGACTCTGCTGGATTTGAGCCTTGTTGTAGACTGATGGTAATGTCCCTTGTTTTGGGGTACGGGGCGTTACAGGACGGTCGCTGGACATGCATGTTCCTGCCAACTTTGCCATAGCGAGGAGTGGTCCGCCATTCTTTGGCATTTTATCGGGTTGTGTAAGGTTTGAAAGATGGTTTTAAAAACTAGATCATTTTTCCTTTTGAAAGATCCATTTTAGCAATTTTTAATTTACCCAGATGGCTGGGAGAGATCTCTTGCTTGATCATCGCCGAGGGACTCGTGCGTCGTGCTAGGGTTTTTACACCACTCAATTATATTAACACTTCATATTCTTCCTTGATCTTGTTTGACTGACTGGAAACTGAGAGATGAACTGGTTATATCATTTCTCCCATTGAATACGTTCTTGCACCATTTTTCGTGTGCACTCTTCCCCTCACTTTTCCTCGAAGGAAAACAATTATCACATGCTTATATGTGCCTTTAGTTTCTTTAACTCCACTTCATCATTAATGGGGGTAGTGGAGGTAGGCTCCCTTTCTAATCTTTTACGTGTTTCCATGTGAGGAGTTAGGCAAACCCGTTCCTCGTCCCTCTAAGGCACCTTTTTCCGTTTGCACTCTTCATCACTGTTGAGATATTAAAGCTTTCTGGTTCTTATCTAGATATGGCTTGTAGGGCACCTACGGCTTAGCAGCACCATCGGAAATCGTGTGTCAATTTTGAACGTGATCCGAGTTCACCGGGAGCGTGGCCATCATGAGCGCCAACAGGAAGATACAGCAGGCTGGCTGCAGCATCCATCCAACAGGGCTATTCAGTGGCATCTTCACTATTGGCCCGTGCGTTTGGAGTTTTTGAACACATATGGGCACAACATCGTGTCAACCTTGAGCTTCACACAGAGGACCTTTTATTGCCCGCTTCTCATCCTTAGGCAATACGGGATTAACCAGCCTGTGCCAGATCTTTCTGGTCATTTCTTTGGTCCTGCTCTTGTCACTTCTCGTATCATCATTGCCACCGCTCGCTCTTGGCATTTGAGACCATTGATTGAGCCACTTATTCCTCAAGTGGAGAATCCCGTACGGGTGGAGAGATATCATCCATTGCGTGCATCTTTCCTCACTTTAGCGCCAGCCAACGATGCAGCTGACGGTAATGGAGAAAACGAAGAGGATTGATCGAAGCTTCTTTGTATGCCTGGAAATGAAATAAAGGAACTCCATTAGTTGTAGGCTTTTCCCCCCTTTTGTGTTGTTGCTGGGGGTTCGCTAGTGCTATTTCTCACAAAACTTGTTAGTTTCCATATGAGCAAGATAAATTAAATAAAGAGAGTTTGGAACGTGTGCACCTTTGCAGTTTATTCACCGATTTATTTTTGATGGATCCATCAATCGCGCCATAGCCGACGACTTTCACATGCCATTCATTGTGACCCTTTATGCGTTCTTTTTTTTTTAAAGAAAATGCACTTGTCTTTTGGGAAATTTGCCTCTGATGCCTAAGCCGAAAATCATGCAGAGCATGCCCCTAGCATCCTAGATTTTTCCTCATAGGATTCCTACGATACAAGGTTTTGAAAACAAAACATACGCATCTTTTGAAAATCTTTTCTGAAGCAGATACGACAAACACGCGATATTTTGTAAACCCCTCTTATCTTTTGGGGATTTTTTCCTCAGACGCCTAAACCAGAGCCATGCAAAGCATGCCCCTAGCGTCCTAGATTTATCCTAATTGGCTCCCCGCCGGACAAGGTTTTCCTTTTTTTTTCTTTTTTTTTTCTGAAAAAAGTGCAGAAACAGGGCAATTTGACCCCTTAGCTTGGATACGATTATGAATACTCACCCGAATAGCAAGAGTCACGTCGACATGTCGCTACTCTCTTTGATTGACCTTGTATTGCTTCATCCTTTATCCTCTGACTTCGCTCGTTGGATCCGACGGGTACCAACCTATCCGGAGACTTGAGTTCAATGCTGATATCGTTACCATTAGGAAGTCGCACTCCTTCTGGATTAAGGTTGTCTGCACGTTTACCCGTGTTGTAGCTTACTCTTTTAGTTGTGTCTACCGACTAGTGCTCTGACTCTGAGGGTTTTGCACTTCAAAGCTCACAAATGCGGATCAAATTTTCTCAAGTCTTTATTTTTCAGACCACGAATTCTATTCTTGAATTTTTTTTCTCTTCTTCATTTTTTGGAGGTCCACCACCCTTCCCGTTGACCAGAGACTCGTTTCGCTCACAGGGTCCATGAGGTCTTATAGGTTGTAGCGTGGCTTAAGTCGGCTAGAAAGAAAGGATAAAGGCTCGAGAAAATGATGTGTCTGACTTTCCAAGGTTTCCCCTCTTTTTACTACTGCCCTTTGCTTAACTTAGGGCTTTTGAGCTTTTTATTGCTTTGCTTTTTTAGATTTTCCATTTTTTTTTGGATTTTTGGTTTTTCGATTTTTTTTTGAATTTTTGGGTTTTTGGATCTTTTTGGGTTTTCTATTTCTATTTTTTTTTGATTTTTTGATATTTGATTTTTTTTGGATTTTTGGATATTGTTGCCCCTAGGGCGGAAACACATGTACAAACGAGGAGATAAAATCTCTCCGATTTAGAGAGGGGATTATTTGCTATGTACAAAGGAAAGGCTTAGGCTCAAACTCGTTTTCTAGCGGAAATGAAGTTTCAACTGGGTTCTTTTGGAAATTTGGATATCGGCCAAAGAAATGCCTCATTTTTTAACCTTTGTCGGCTACACTTGCCCCTAGTCTAAGGGTCGAGTGGTCACCTCAAGCGTAGTACTTCTTGAGTTGGTCTGCATTTGTAGGCCTCTGATGCTCAATCCCATCAATATCTGTCAATCGAACAGCCATCCCTGGAAGGATGTTCTTAATGATGTAGAGACCTTCCCAATTGGGTTTGAATTTGCCCCTTGCGTCAATATGATCTACGGGCCTGATTTCTTTGAGCACAAGGTCTCCTACGCTCAAGTTTCTTGGTCGGACTTTCTTGTTAAAGCTACGAGCTATCCTTTGTTGGTAAGACTGTGCATGACATGCTGCGCCCATCCTTTTCTCATCAATGCAGTTCAAAGTGTCTACCCTGGACTGGATCCAATCGGCTTCATCTTCGGTTCCTTCCATTAGAACTCTGAGAGTTGGAATTTCCATTTCGATTGGAAGCACGTCCTCCATTCCGTATACAAGAGAGAATGGTGTCGCCCCTGTTGGCGTTCGAATTGAGGTGCGATAGGCCCTTAACACATAGGGCAACTTGTCGATCCAGTCCTTATAAGTCACAGTCATCTTTTTCAGGATCTTGACTAATGTTTTGTTGGCAGCCTCCACCGCACCATTAGTTTATGGCCTGTGAGGTGACGAGTTGTGGTACTAGATCTTATTTTTGTCAAATAAATGGCGTACCTCAGAACCGATGAAGTTTGGACCATTATCTGAGATGATTTCGTGAGGCACTCCATATCTGCCGATGATGTGATTTTGGATGAACTTTGCGGTGGGGGCCGACTTGATATTTTTACATGAGATTGCTTCTACCCATTTTGTAAAATAGTCGATTGCGACGATGATGTGCTCATGTCCACTTGATGAAGATGGGTGTATCTTGCCTATCACATCGATCCCCCATGTTGAAAAAGGCCAAGGGGACGTTAGACAGTTTAGGTGTGCCGGGAGAACATAGATCAGATCTCTGTGTATCTGGCATTCATGACATTTTCTGACGAACTTTTCACAGTCAGTATCCATTGTTCGTCAGTAGTACCCATACCTGCGGATCGTTTTAGCCAACATTCGACCACTCATGTGTGGACCACATACTCTAGCATGGACTTCTTCCAGAATGTTCAGTGCTTCATCTTTGTCTACGCATCTTAGCAGTGTGTTATCAAAAGATCTCTTGAATATATGACCTCCACATAGAGCAAACCCTGAGGCCCAAGATCTAATAAACCGTCGATCTCTCCTGGTCGCACCTTCTGGATATTCTTGGGTCTCCAAGAACCTTTTAATGTCTACATACCAAGGCTCGCTAAGCTCTTCTTCTTCGAACTCTTGCGCTTGGTAGCAGTATGCGAGTTCATCTCTTTGGATTACCTCAATTGGTCGAACTGTAGCTCCTTCCGGGATAGTTAGCCAAGATGACAATACTGCTAAAGCATTTGCATAGTAGTTTTTGTTTCTGAATACATGATGGAATTCGACTTCATCAAACTCGTCGACTAATTTTCAGAGGTACTCATGATAGGGCACCAACTGTTCGTTCTTCAGCTTCCATTCACCCTGAACTTGCTTAATGATCAGGAGAGAATCTCCGTAAACCATTAATCTTTTGACTGATAGGGAAAGGGCTGCCTTCAAACTAGCGATGCAAGCTTTATACTCTGCTATGTTGTTCGTACAAGGAAACCCCAATCTGATTGCGATAGGTGTTCCGACTCCTTCATGAGATACAAGCATTGCCCCTACTCCTCTGCCTATCTTATTGTGACTCCATCAAAGTACATTCTCCAAGCTGCCACTTCTTCTGCTTCTTCTGGTTCTGTTGCCAATATGTACTCAACAGGGAACTCTGTTACCACTGTTGTTTTATCAAGAAGTGGATGGGCGGCAAGATGGTCAGCTACTGCTTTCCCTTTTATGGATTTTTGTGTGACATAAGCTATGTCGAATTCTGATAAAAGAGCTACCACCTAGCAGTTCTCCTAGATAATGCTGGCTTCTCAAACAAATATTTGATTGGATCCATCCGTGCGAGCAGCTGGATTGAGTTTAAAAACATGTAATGTCTGAGCCTTTTCGCGGCCCATACCAACGCGAAGCAAGTCTTCTCTAAAGGTGTGTATTTTATCTCATATCCGGACAGAGTCTTGCTGATGTAGTAAATGGATCTTTCTTTACCGCTATCTTCATGATATTGCCCTAGAGCTGCTCCCACTGCAGTGTCAGTAACAAAGATGTATAGGATCAAAGGTTTTCCCGGGACAGGCGGGACCAGTACGGGAGGGCTCAGCAGATAATCTTTAATTCTGTCGAATGCCTTCTGGCAATTTTCATTCCATTTCTTGGGAACATCTTTTCTAAGCAATTTGAAGATGGGCTCACAAATGGGCGTGAGTTGAGCTATGAATCTGCTGATGTACTGAATCCTTCCCAGAAACCCTCGAATCTCTTTTTCGTTGCGAGGTGGAGGCATATCTGCAATGGCCTTCACTTTGGCTGGATCAACTTTGATACCTCTATGGCTGATGATGAATCCTAATAATTTCCCTGATTTAACCCCGAATACACATTTACTAGGGTTGAGCCTTAGCTTGAATTTCCTTAGACGCTTAAAGAGCTTGGTGAAGTCTTTGATGTGATCCTCTCTTCTTTTCGATTTGGCAATCATGTCATCCACGTAAACCTCCAATTCCTTGTGGATCATGTCGTAGAAGAGAGTGGTCATGGCCCTTTGGTAAGTAGCTCTAGCGTTCTTAAGTCTAAACGGCATTACTCTGTAGCAATATACTCCCCAAGGTGTAATGAACGATGTCTTCGCCATGTCCTCTTCTGCCATCTTGACTGATTGTATCCGGAGAACCCATCCATAAAAGACAACAAACCGTGGCCAGCGGCATTGTCGACTAGCATGTCAATGTGTTGTAATGGGAAGTCATCTTTCGGACTCGCCTTATTGAAGTTCCTGTAATCAATGCACATTCGAACTTTTCCATCCTTCTTGGGTACTGGCACATTGTTTACTAACCAATCTGTATATGTAACTGGGACCTGGAACTTTGCATCCAACTGCTTGGAGATTTCTTCTTTGACCTTCACTGTCCATTCCGGTCTCAATCTTCTCAGCTTTTGTTTAATTGGTTTAGCATCAGGATAAGTAGGTAGCCTGTGAACCACCATTTCAGCGTCTAGTCCTGGCATGTCCTCATATGACCAAGCAAAGATATCTTTGTACTCCTTTAGCAACTCAATCATAGCCTCCCGTTCATCTAGAGACAAGGTGGTACCAATCTTCACCAACTGAGGTTGGTCTTCAGAGTTCAGTTTTATCAATTCAGAGTCTTCTTTATTCGATGGTGACCTATCTTCATGACGATCCAGCAACTCCTGGATCTCCTCAGGCATTTCCTCCCGGATAGCGACCCAGTCGTCTTCTTCCAGCTCACATTCATATTCATTGCCAATGTCGAGGTCACCTATTGCTTCTTCAAAATCATTTATGCACAAAACATCTTTTTGGTTTTTTAAATTTTCAATTTTTTTGTAGTTTTTGAAAATATTTTAATTTTTTTGGTTTTTTGAAAATAATGGAAAACTCAAAGCAGAAACAAAATCTATTGGGGACCACACTTCTTCCTCTTCAGAAGAGGACGCCCCTTTTTCCAGTTGATTTAGGTTGTTTTTTTTTGGATGCCCGATGTTGTGGCACCAGGAGACTTACCTGCAAAATAGTTAGTATCGGCAGCAAGATTATCATTAACAGAACGGATAAAGAGATGAGGTTGGAGGTCCATATCTTTAGAGATCATATAGACCCATTGCGTACCTGCGAGGCTTTCAGGCGATTCTCTTTTTGAACTTTCGCGGTCGATGTCTGCCTGGTTATTGATTGTTTGAGGAGATGCTTCTGTTACCTGTGTGATAAGGCACTCTGAGCTGGATGTGATCTTTTCCTTTCGAACAGGCTGAAGGCACGCTCGAAATTGCACTATTGCCATCCTCTTTTTGCAAGGAGGGAGATATTTACGGTATTCTTCTCCTGTCCTCTTCTTACTTAGAGGTTTGAAGGCTACACGATATTCTTCCGCATTTGCCCATTGGGTCTTCGATGCTATGTACTCCTCGTTAGTCATCCTTCTCAAGCTTGAGATTGTCGTCTCAT
Source organism: Macleaya cordata (assembly GCA_002174775.1). NCBI lineage: Eukaryota > Viridiplantae > Streptophyta > Magnoliopsida > Ranunculales > Papaveraceae > Macleaya > Macleaya cordata. The sequence goes on along the minus strand of MVGT01000877.1, from coordinate 109,658 downwards.
CCAACTCTGATTCTTCGGAGAACATGTAGACACCTGGATCAATCTGCTGTTCGGGACAGGATTCTATGTATAGCTGGTTGATCCCTATCAGCAGTATGTAATCCGATTTGTTCTTGAACAAATTTCATGTGGGCCTTGATTACCTCACATGCCCAAAAATAGAGTTTAGATTTCAGGTGAATTTCAACTCACATGACCCCTTAGGGACACGTGCATACTCTTACACGCGTGTGACCTGGAAGGTACCTCTTTTGAAATACAACCACCCCTTTTTTTTTAAATATGGACACGACATACTCTTGTGTGCGTGTACGACCCAGTAGATAGATTTTTTTGAAATTCTATTGTTTGGAAATTGGACACATGCATCTGGTGCACGTGAACGACCTATGAGGTTCCTTTTCGAAATTGGACACGTACATATTTGATGTACGTGAATGACCCAGTGGGTATATTTTTTGAAATTCCATTGTTTGGAAATTGGACACATGCATTTAGCGCACGTGAATGACCTATGAGGTTCCTTTTTTGAAATGCCATTTTTGGAAATTGGACACATGCATCTGGCGCACGTGAACGACCTATAAGTTTTTTTTTAAAATTGAGAATGTGTATCAATTAACTCAGTTCTTTGAACTCCCAGACCGACTTTTGAAATTTGATTCGCACAGTAGTTGTGGAATATTTTTCTCCTAGTATAGCGGTAAATTTTTTAGGAACTTGAACGAGTAATTCTACAGCAGAAGAATCATCAGGATAGTTCTCTCAAAGAATATTCATCTTTTGCTCCTAAATGCGCTAAATAGTTTGAGGGATGTAGGAGGGTAAATCTAGGGAGATGAACCCTTCCCTCTCTTGGTTAAGATGATTATTTATTTCCCTTCATCATGTCACTATGGAACGAGCTTTTCTCTGTGGGAAGATGGCCGAGAGGGTCAATCTAAAAAGAAGAACCCTTTATGAGTATCTCATTCTGTTTTCTTCTTCTTTTCATTTTCTACCTTTAGATGAGCTGTCACTTTGAGGGTAAGGAGGGCTAGTCTAGAAAGAAGAGCCCTTGGATTCCCCTCAAAGTTTTTATTTCTCTTGCTCTTGAAAGAATAGAGCTCTCAGGGGTTCAAAGAGAGTAAATATATGAAGAATGACTCTCAGACAACTGCCCCTAGCAAAAAGATTTTTTTGTTTTTTTTTTTTGCAAACACAGAGAAAACTAGTCAATATCAAAAAGCCTCTATAGTGAATTATGCCTCGAAAATTGTGCGACATGAATGTAATCCTTTGGGTTAATCCTAGGGATACATCTACCGCTACTACATGCATGCAGGGCTCAACTAGACTCTGTATTTGGGTAAAGGTTTGGGTCCCCTCGGCAATATATACCTCGCAGCCCGAAGACTGGTCGTTAGTACAAGGCGGAGGGTGTGGAGTTTCGGTCGTTATTCCTATATGACCACCCAGTCGGGACGAAACCTACCGTAACCACGGGTTTTGTTTCCTATAGGATCACAAAGAATATGAGATGCAAATGCAAATGCAAATGAATGGGTGCGTGCAGTATGTGTGTGCAAGCCTGAGAAGTGTGTGATCATAAAATCCCTAAAATTCTTTAATTACTTTTTAAGTCAGATCCCTAAAATCCCCAGCAGAGTCGCCAGTCTATGGAGCCAGAATCCGGCGCGCACCACGCTCAAGAGAAACTCGCACGTGGGAGACGCATAAGTTGGATTCGCTCACCTCAGAAGAGATATAAATGTGATATATAAGGAGTCGCCACCTGATTTATGGGAATCAGGACCCAAGATTTTAGAAACTTGACCTAAATCTAGTTTTCCGAGAAAACTATGGCGATAGTCCAAAGTAGATGGTCTGCAGTACAGAAATAATGGATAATGGAATCTAGGTACGGGTTGGGAAGGTGTTAGGCACCCAACAACCGCCCGTTCGTGAGGACGGCCTCTATTTCGCGATTAAAGACTTTTAGGGAAACATATGATCGATACTAAGTTATGCTACATACACAAAAACAACTGCACTACAGTGAGTAAGCCCCCTAAATCTAAGTGTCATGATCAAATAGTTCTGGGCGAAAGATGCATGCATCCATCTGTCTGAATGCAGCAAAGGAAGCGACGTGTGCCACCGGTAGGCCTACGTGCTGAGAGCATAATGACGTGGACGTACTTTGTATCCACGCGCAAACAAGGGGTGTGATACGTGCAATGTGTACACGTACACTCAAACATGTGATATGGTGTTGTATGTACCATACACTGAGGGATCACCTCCAACATAGGATGTGCCCAAAGACGACGAAAAGTAAGTGACGTGGACGTACTTTGTATCCACGCACAAACAAAGACAAAAAAAAGCCAGTGACGTGGACGTACTTTGTATCCATGCACCAACAAAGATGACGAAAACAGATTCATGGACGCTCTTGGGCGTGCATCTGAAAGACGACGATAAGCAGATTCATTGACGCTACAGGGCGTGAATCTGAAAGAAGACGAAAGCAGATTCATGGACACTCTTGGGGATGAATCTGAAAGAGGACGATAAGTAGATTCATTGACGCTACGGGGCGTGAATCTGAAAGAGGACGATAAGCAGATTCATTGACGCTACGGAATGTGAATCTGAAAGAGGACAATAAGTAGATTCATTGACGCTATGGGGCGTGAATTTGAAAGATGACGATGAGCAGATTCATTGACGCTACTGGGCGTAAATCTGAAGGATGACGAAGGCAGATTCATTGACGCTACGGGGCGTGAATCTGAAAGATGACGATAGTAGATTCATTAACGCTACTGGGCGTGAATCTGAAAGATGACGAAAGCAGATTCATGGATGCTACTGGGCGTGAATCTGAAGGACGACGAATGTTGGGACTCTCAAAGACGACGAAAGCAGAGTGTCCCGAAGATGACGGTAGGCAGGTTCAGCTTTTAGGCGTGAACCTCAAAGAAGATGATAGTAGAGAATCTCCAAGATGACGAAAGCAGAGAATCTCAAAGATGATGGTAAGCAGCGACTCTCAGAGACGACGAAAGCCGAGAGTCAAAGATGATGATAGTAGATTCAGCCCGTAGGCATGAATCTCAAAGACAACGAAGAGCAGATTTTGCCCTTAGGCGTGAATCTGAAAGAGGGATCACGTCCAACATAAGACTTGCCCAGAGACAAAATGGGATCACACAATGCACGTGTGCCTGAGAAATGCGAGCGTCGGTGAGACGCGGATTATGCATGTCCTATGCTCTAGTACCGCACGAAAGTATCTAAAGATTCCTAGTCTGACTTAAGATATCCCTGACTCTATATATATAAAGAACCCTAAGCTAAATGTGATGCATCTGGAAAAAAACATGTAAAACAAAGGTGAGGATAGAATAGGAATTTCACATCGAATGAAACCCTACCCGTCCTCGAAAACGACACATAATCCTAGGCTAATGCAACCTAAAGCTACAAGCACGCAAAGCCCTAGTGATGATGATGGGCTTTGGGCCCTGGAAAAATGGATCTAGGCCTATGGGCCTGGCATGGAGGCGGGCCCTTAGGCCCAAGCCCAAGAAATGAGTCCTTAAGCTCGTAGCAACCGATAGAGATCCCGAAGGCTAAAAATAGGGGAAAGGAAGGAGGGCCCGTGGGCCCACCATGAAGGGATGGGCCCACAGGCCCAAAATAGCTTATTCAGAGGCTTATTGAATGTTTCAATCTAAAACTGGCAAAATAATTAAAACACCTATATAAGTCACTAATTACTTGAAATCAGTAAACAAACGAATTAAAGCAACTTATGATTCACAACTTTAAACTCGAAGATGAGAGTGCAAGCAATGTTCATTACGCAAAAATGTTTTTGCAAAAATGATGAAGTCGTGAGCACGATATCAATCATATTAGATGTGGCAAAAATGGTGATACTAACTCATGTTGAAAAAGATGTACCATGCTCCATATGAAAAATACCTCATTATCACATGCTTGATCATTTCATGCATGCATCATTTTTATGGAACATCCATCATGCAAAACATTTAATGCGAAGATTTCAACCCGTTCACGTAAACATCATGTGGCATGCATGCATGTCATTAATTATTTCATGCAAAACTAACATATATCACGTAATACATGCTAAAAATCATATGAAATGAAATTTACATTTACGATATTTTTACCGTCAAAATTGCATGCAAGATTTCATTGTCATCAAAATACTGATACATCATCGCTTCATCGCATGAGATATAAGCTCAACAATAGAAGAAAACAAAGGATGAGGTAGGGATTATCACCTAGTCGACACAAGCCCTTGGCTCAATCGCCAGAAATCTCACTCCCTTCACGCGTCGATGTGTGGTGGAGGCGACAAATGGGCCCCACTCTATGTTCTCTCTCTGGTTCTCTCTCTCTGTTTCTCTCTCAATCTCTCAGCCTCTCTCTGTCTCACTCTCTCCCTACCAGTCTCCTCCTCAAATCAGCTCACTCTCCCTCTAATTCTCTCTCAAGTCTCCTCTCTCTGTCTCTCCCTACGTCTGAATCTCCCTCTCCCCAAAATAGGCGTGGGGGGGCATGGGGAGACCCAAAAGGGTTGTCCATCACGCCACCCTGCATGCGAGACATGCGCATGCAATGTGCGTGGTGGCCCAATTTCTTTTTTTTATTAAAACCTCATTATTTTTTATGTTTTCCGTATAAAAATGGAAATGTGTCCCACCATTTTGAAATTTGATTTTTAGGCAAAATTCTTTTAAGAACTTATTTTTGACAAAAAATAATTGATTTGGGAAAAATGGGGGTGGGCCAATCCTGTCGCGACATGTGGCGACGCCCAGGGATTAGAACCAGACGAAAATTATGCAGTTCTTCGACCGAACCGGTTCCGTTCTGAGTTCGGGGTTCCTTGAGATTTAGTTCTCTTCTCGTTCCGGCCTTGAGCCGAATTTTGGACGAATGGAGTGAAGCCTGCTTAGTCACATTAAACTAATTTTTATTAAATTGTGCACATAAATTGAGGTGTGGCCAAAATGGGTATTTTTTCGGGGTGTGCGAAAATTTGGCGTCTACAACTGCCCTAGCCTGAAGTCACAGGCTAAGCCTGTATCGATACCGCCAGGGGTGGTATCGATACCCCCTGCTGGTATCGATACCAAGCCTGTCTGTATCGATACCAACTGCCCAGAACCCACTGTTTTGGGCTACGGGGTTCTGAGTTGTGCGACTTTTGTGGCTAGGGTTCTCATGCCCTTTTTGGTCATTTGCCATAACTAACCTAGTGTTTCTTGTCCATAAATAGGACTAAGACAAACATTCTAGGTTAACCAAGAAGGAAGAAGAAAGAATAGTTGGAGTTTTGAGAGAATAAGGAATATTTAAGAAACTCTCTTTTGTCATCTTTTATATGTTTGAGTCTTCTAAGCTTTGTGAGGAGAAGAGTCTTCCTTCCTTAAGAGCTGCTCCATACTGACTCTCTTTAGACCTTCATCTTAGCTAGAAAATTTTAGTACATCCATCTAGCATGAAGATCTAGTAGGGCTTAGAAACCCAAAACTTTCCAGCACTTTACAGTCACCGGTGGAGTTTCAGTGAGGCCGTCGGCGAAGCTCCGGCGAGCTGCATACTTGATAGGGTTCAAGTGAAGCTTGTGGATTCAAGTACACAAGTGTGAGACTTAGTGTATTCTAAGTTGGAGGCACACTTACTCACCATTGAAGAGGCAATTCGTGGATTCAAATCGGGAAGAAAGACCGGTCGAGTTTTTGCACGAGGGGATTCGTTTGGTCGATGTGAACGGTTGTAAGATTTCTAATAACTCCTAGTGGTAATTTTTGGACTAGGTCCCTGGGTTTTTTCCGTTAGGTTTTTCCCCATCAACAAAAATCATTTGTGTCGATTATATACATATGAATGATTTTTGTGCAAGATTGAAATATTTGATTCTCCTTAAATTCCGCATTTGAGAATCGAATAAGCCAATACTTGTTTGTTTCAATTTCATATCATTTAGGTCTTATCGTGTATTAAGTTTTAAATTGGTAGATATTGATCCCCCTTCTATATACACCTGGGAATATGTGATTTTTCAATTGGTATCAGAGCATAATAGTTCACCACTTAGGGCTTTACATCCCGGTGAGACCCTTGTAGTGAAATATGGAAGGAAGTTCTGTGAACAGACCTCCATTATTCAATGGCAGTAACTATGCATATTGGAAAGCACGCATGAGAGCCTTCCTAAGCTCTATAGATAAAAGAGTTTGGATGGCTATAGAAGATGGTTGGTCCCTTCTGATAAGCACCCAAAACTCTAATTTAAACCCCTCAAATAATGTATTTTCTAGCCCTAAATTAGTTATTAATATTACTAATGGATGTATTTACATGATGTAGGACAGAAGAGCCTCCGTTCGATTAAAACATCCAAATCTTGCAACAAAAGTGAAGAAGATAAAGCTTCAGTGAATTGGAAGAAGGATTAAAGCTTGCTAATATATAGCATCAAGGCAAAGATGGCTAGATGGTTAAGGTGTTCTTCATCCTTGCAATAGGTCTTGGGATCAATTCTTGTGAGCTACAAATTTAATCCTTTTTATAAAATCCTCCATGCAAGCAACAATCATGCACCGTGAAGCACAGGATCATCTCCACCACAACTCCACAAATGGAAAGAAATCAAGATTTTTATGGGAATTATGATGATTGATTCCAAATCATTCACAAAAAGGAATTATGCTAGCAATGCTAATTTAATTCCCATATTCTTTCCTTTTTGTATTTATTTTATTTTATTTTATTTTCCTTCTTTCTTGCCTTTTAGAGAATTTATTTTTCTATAAGTATGTAAGAAGGGAGAAAGGAGGGGGCATCTTGGTTCTTGTAACTTTTCATCTACAGTGGTGTAATCTGAGAGGGAGGAAGAAATTAGAATTTAATAATATTATTTTGGTCTCATCTTGAATCTTTAATTTTTAATTATTATTCTCCATCCATGGAGAGTTAAGCCTCCACTCTTTGGTGGAAGGTGAAAGCTCTTCATGGTAGATTTTTAATCCCTTTATCAATTTTAGAATCTCTCTAATTATACATTAATGTTAAACTCTATTATTATTGCTTTGTTCTTTCAATTCTTATAATATAATCTTGATTTTATGTGCTTATCAAAGTGTGTTTGATAGTAAATGCTACTTTATTGTCTGATTTACTATGCTTACATCAAGATTTGACATAGAATACTTGTTTATGATTTACATTTGTACAAGCAATATTTTCATGGAGTTCTTATTTTTTTTCATTTGAATTAATTTAATTCTAAATCATCCACTAAAAATTAGATCTCAATCTATTTTTAGTGAAGAATTTTTAAAGAGAGTTTTCTAATAATTTTAAAGAGTGAAATCTATTATGTTGAGTTAGTAACCGGAAACCAAAGATTTCCATCATTTGATCATTTAATTATTTTCTTTGATTTTTAGTGTTAACCAACATCATCTCTAAAAATTGTTTAAAAAAAAGAAAAATGTTGAACCTTGCATATGCATAATCTTTGTTATTTATTTGATCTAAATTAGATTTGGATTCGATAACCCTTACTTCCTCTTTACTCATTTGTTTTGTAGGTTGAAGGTTGTAAAAAGGTGAAAGATTAAACGACGAATTCATACCTTTTTCATGGCGCCGTTGCCGATCTAATTTTGGAAGCATATTAAGCAAAGAACATTGCTGTGCTTGTTCCATTTTTCTGGAACAGATTTATTTTCATTTTTCTTTGGTTGATTACATATCTTGAAAGCCCCAGTTCTTAGGTTTCCAAATCACATTTTTATGCTAATTTTTATTGAGAAACGAATCAGGAATGAAAGAATTAATCAACCATTGACAATCTGAAAATTTTCTGCTGCTGTTGCTGAAGTTCGGCTAGTTATTACTGGACTTCATCCTCATTGTTTTAACTTTTGGTCATATCAGCAAGAATCTTGAATGTCTTACCTTTCCAGAACATCTTTCGGATCTTAATTTGGATTTGTATTGACATTGGAAAGTGCATTTTAGTATACATCATCAAATCTGAAACTTTTGCACGTTTTCTGAGATTTAAGTGCAATTTTCGACCAGTTATCCTCTCTGTTTTATTTTTCTCAATTTTTTTGGAAAAGATACTTCTCTTAGCTTTTCAAAACATCCTTTCTTGCTTAATTTTGTTAAGTATTGAATCCGGAATGATTTTTTAAGTGAAGAGGTGTCAAATCTGAAAAAATCTGAAAAAATCTGTAATTGTGTAGTTTTGTAAGATTTGTTCTTTGTTTTGTGTTTATGTTCTTTAATTGATTTTCATTGGGCACTGATCTTCATTAAAGGTATAAGTTTCAGGTTATTGGACCATCTTGGAGAAAGAATTTGAAAGAACTTAAAGAACAATTGGAGAGAGATTGATGAAAAAGAACCCGATGGTGAAAAATTGAAGAACAAAGACATTATTTTTTTTCTTTTCATTTTTTTTTCTTTTTTTTTAGAATAGAAATTTTTCTTTTGGTGAGGATTTTTGTGAGAGATATACTTTCCAAAAGCATTGTATTTTTTTCTTTTTTTTTCTTTTTGGACTGGACTTTAATTATTTTTAATTTCTGGGACGGCCCAGAAAATTTAATTAGTTAATTTAATTTTAGTTATAAAAATCAAAAAAAAAAAAATTTCAGGAGAAGAAAGGGATCACTGGACAGAACAGAGTAGGTAGCAGAGCAAGGACAAAACTCTCTGTTCTGGGTCAGTCGTACTCCTTGGGACGACTGAAGTGCAGGAGGCACTTCCCCCGAGTCGACTCAACCGATTCTTCCCCCACCACTGAGTGGGAGGTAATTTTTCGATCACACTTCGAATCTCCTGTAAGAAGTGTTTCTGTGCTGCCTTTGTTTGTTGGTTGTTTACTTTTGAAGCAAATATACCGAACTGCGTGGTGTGTGCTAAATCGAAAAATACTTAAGAGCGGACCTGGCTCCTTTACAACTGGTGGGATTTCATCACCCATCAAATAATTCCAGCTTGTGTGTAAACTTGGCCACATTTGATAAAATTAACTCAGATATTAGAGCCAATTAGCACGGTATTCACAGGACCTCTTGGAAAGAAGCGACTTTGGGATACTCCAGTGAGTTCTTTCAAATTGGGATAATTGGACAGTCTTCTAGATAGGGGGGATCACCCGGGATTAAGCAAGCAGGTGTGCTTCTCCTACTACCTTATCTAGCGTGACTACTTTTTCCCAATTTGGCAACCTTAACTGGTATGCCTAACGTTTAATCTGGAAGAGAGTAGGAATACAACTAGATTCAAGTTCAGATTACCTTAGTGAGGATTTTAGGTTTCCGGCAAAATATTAAAATAGCCGTGTTATTTGCCCACGTGCTGCATAAAAAATCTAATTGTCCTTCACTATCAAGATAATTGCATAATTGGTTGTTTGCTTATTTTTGTGTGTGCGCATCATTTAGACAACTTAGTGTTTAAGTTGGTCTTAAGAGCATTCAACATATATTTAGAATCTAGCACAGTTGGTCAGTTTTGAGTTGCCATCAAACTCAAATATCTTTCTCAGGTGAATGCCCTGGCGTCGTGAACCCGAAAACAAACGTTTGTTTCGGGCACTAAGTGAGTCTCCTAATCCTTCATTAGAGAGAACTTTCCTCTTAGCACCTCTACCTTTGCCTATAGATTTTGATCTTTCACTAGAAATGGCAGCAAACAATGGTGACGTCGTTCGCACTTTGAATGATTATTTCAAACCTATCACAGCTAATCCTCCCACCTGCATTGTTCTCCCAGCAAACAATGCACAAAAGTTTGAAATCAAGCCGGCCACCATTAACATGTTACCAAAATTTCATGGTCTTGATCGTGAGCAACCATATATCCATCTAGGGAAATTTCTTACTGTTTGCCAAACCTTTAAGAGCCCAGATTTGAATGAAGAGGAAACAAAGTTAAGGCTTTTTCCTTTGTCATTAGAAGATCATGCAGCTTCATGGCTTAATTCCATTCCTCCCAATAGTATTACTACTTGGGAGGCTTTAGCTAAGAAGTTCATGAACAAGTTCTACCCAATGTCAAAAACTGAGGCAATGAGAGATGCTATTAGTACTTTTAGAGGAAAGGTAGATGAAGAGTTCCACCAGTCTTGGGAGAGGTTTCATGATTTGCTTATCAAATGTCCCCACCATGCATTTGAAAAAGCTCAGTTGGTTCACTATTTCTACAAAGGTCTTACTCCTAGGAATCGTACCATGCTTGAGTCCATGCACAATGGAAAATTTAAGAGTCAAACTCCTGATCAAGCATACCAATCCTTGGTTGATTTGGCAGAGGATGCACAAAATTGGAATAATAATAGTGATGACTTGTTTAGTACATCAACCACAACTAGGCAATCTGTTATGAGGACGGACCCTGAACTAAAAACAGTCATAGAAAAATTGGCTACTGGATTCGATAATTTTAGTAAACAGTTTGAAGCTTTTACTCTGTCAGCTTCTAGGAACCCACAACAAAGCCTGAACCCAGTAATGCAAATTAGCAATGATCCTTGCACTGTTTGTTTCAATCCATCTCATGCTACTCAAGATTGTCCTATGTATGTTGCCCAAGAGCCGTCTGAAGAGCAAGTGTTTGCCTTTAATACTTTTAGAAAACCTACTGCAAATTCATATAGTCAAACCTATCACCCAGATACGAGGAATCACCCAAATTTTTCATGGAGGAATAATCTTCCTCAACAACAATTAGGTAATCCTCAAGGTTTTCAAAGTAATACTGCTAGGTATTTCACTCCTCAGCCACCAAATCAGCAACTGGTCCCACAACAACAATTCTTTCAATCACAACAGCCTAACAACAATAGAGCTTTAGTCCCTGACCCTATGGCCAAGTATTCTGCTCCTATTCCACAAACTAATAATGCTGTTGTTCCAAACATTGAGGACACCCTTAGGATGTTAGCTCAAAATGCTGATGAAACCAATAAGCAGAACAATCAGAGAATGCAAAAGTTTGAGTCTCATCTAGATATCCTTGCTCAAAGTCAACTTAAGTTTCAACAAACCATTCAGGATCAGATAAGTCATCTCACAGCGGCTTTAACTGAAAGATCTAAGGGTACCCTTCCAAGCCAGCCTGAGCCTAACCCAAGAGGGAAAGGGGTCTATCATGTAGAAAATTCTTCAGGGTCCAACCAACAGAATGAACATGTTAATTCTATCGTTACCCTTCGTTCAGGAAAACAGATAGATAACAAAGTTGAGTTGCCACAACAGAAAGAGAAAGAAAAAGAGAAAGAGCAAGAAAAAATTCCCACAGTCCACCCACCCAAAGTTCAAGAGAACCAAGTCCCTAAGATTGACACTAGTAAAGCTCTTGTCCCCCCTGCACCTTTCCCTTCTAGACTAGTCAATAATAAGAAGGAATCCACCTATAGTGAGATCTTAGATGTGTTTCAAAATCTACAGATCAACATACCTTTTCTCACTGCCATTAAGCAAATTCCTTCCTATGCCAAATTCATCAAAGACTTAGTCAAGAGAAAGACCAACATTCCAAAAGAGGCATTTATAGCCCAACATTGTTCATCCTTCCTTCAGAATCAAGCTGTTGTTAAGTACAAGGACCCAGGTAGTCCCACTGTAGCATGTAGGATTGGAGATAACTTTGTTGAACAAGCCTTATTGGATTTAGGGGCAAGTGTCAATCTGTTGCCATATACAGTCTACCAACAACTTGGGTTAGGGGAGTTGAAAAAAACAGAGGTGACTTTACAGTTAGCTGACCGTTCTATTAAAATTCCTAGGGGGATTGTAGAAGATGTCATTGTCAAGATAGGAGAGTTTTACTACCCAGTAGATTTTATTGTGCTTGACACCCAACCCACAATGGGTAAGCATATCCCAATTATCCTCGGTCGACCATTTTTAGCAACCGCTAATGCACTTATTAATTGTAGAAATGGTAACATGACCATCACTTTTGGGAACATGAAAGCTGAGGTAAACATCTTCAACCTTATGAAGCAACCAGGAGATACAGATCTAATAGAGGAAGTTTGCATGATAGAAGCTATATCAGTTAGAAAGTTTGAGCAGTTATATCCTGAGGACCCTCTCCAACAATGCTTAGCTCACTTTGGTTTAGATTTAGATGAGGATAACATCATTAGGGAAATCAATAGTCTGTTAGACTCTGTCCCTATCTATGGAACTCCTAAATACCAGCCCAAATTTGAACCACTTTCCATGCCTGATGCCCCAAAAGCAGAAAAAGAACCCCCTAAGTTGGAATTAAAGCCCTTACCTGAGAACCTCAAATACTGTTACCTTGGCCCTCTTGAAACTTTACCTGTTGTGATTGCATCTAACTTAAGTGAAGAACAGGAAAAACAGTTAATTGATGTCCTTAGGGAGAACCAAAAAGCCATAGGATGGTCCATAGATGACATTAAAGGAATTAGTCCATTAGTGGTTCAACATAGGATTTATTTGGAAGAAAATGCTAGGCCTTCAAGACAACCCCAGAGACGACTTAACCCTAATATGAAGGAAGTAGTTCGTGCTGAAGTTGTAAAGCTTTTAGATGCAGGAATGATTTACTCGATTTCAGATAGTGAATGGGTTAGTCCTGTCCAAGTTGTCCCCAAAAAATCTGGCATGACAGTAGTGCAAAATGAGCATAATGAGTTAGTACCTACTCGAGTTCAAACAGGATGGAGGGTGTGTATAGATTATAGAAAGCTCAACTCAGTGACTAGGAAAGATCATTTCCCTCTGCCCTTCATTGATCAAATGCTAGAGAGATTAGCTGGCCAAGCTTTCTACTGCTTCTTAGATGGTTACTCTGGCTACAACCAGATTCCAATCCATCCAGATGACCAAGATAAAACAACCTTCACATGTCCTTTTGGGACATTTGCCTATCGTCGCATGCCTTTTGGCCTATGCAATGCACCTGCTACATTTCAGCGGTGCATGATGAGTATTTTTAGTGACATGGTAGAAAGGTTCTTAGAAGTCTTCATGGATGACTTCTCTGTCTTTGGGTCTTCATTTGAACAATGTCTACACCATCTATCCCTTGTACTTAAGCGTTGTCGTGACACAAACCTGGTTCTTAACTGGGAAAAATGCCATTTCATGGTTAAAAAGGGTATTGTCCTTGGCCACACCATCTCTAGTGCTGGAATTGAAGTAGATAAAGCCAAAATTGATCTTATCTCCAACTTACCCATTCCTAAATCTGTTAGAGAAATTAGATCTTTCCTTGGTCACGCTGGATTTTATCGGCGCTTTATCAAGGATTTCAGCAAGATTGCTAGACCTCTATCAAATTTGTTATCCAAAGATGTTCAATTCCTCTTTGATGAGTCTTGTCAATCTTCTTTCCAATGTCTAAAGTCTGCACTCACTACTGCACCCATTATTCGACCACCTAATTGGGACCTACCATTTGAAATCATGTGTGATGCGTCGGATTATGCTGTAGGAGCTGTTTTAGGGCAGAGAGTTAACAAGTTGCCATATGTCATTTATTATGCTAGCAAAACTCTAAATGGACCCCAACTCAACTACTCTACCACAGAGAAGGAGTTGTTGGCGGTCGTATTTGCCCTAGAGAAATTTAGAGCCTACTTGTTTGGATCTAAAGTCATTATCTTTACGGATCACTCAGCATTAAGGCACCTTCTCTCTAAGAAGGAAGCAAAGCCTCGTTTGCTCCGTTGGATCCTTCTACTTCAAGAATTTGACTTAGAGATCCATGACAAAAAGGGTAGTGAGAATGTTGTTGCAGACCATTTATCTCGTCTTGTTGTCGAGTCTACTGGAGATTCTCTTCCTATTTTGGAAACATTCCCTGATGAGCAACTTTTAGAGATTTCTAATGCACCATGGTATGCGGATATAGTAAACTATCTTGTGACTGGTCAAGTACCATCTTTTTGGTCAAAACAAGAGAAGGATAAATTCTTAGCTAAAGTCAAAGAATATTTTTGGGATGATCCTTATTTGTTTAAGTATTGCCAAGACCAGATTATTCGTAGGTGTATCCCAGAAAATGAACAAGAGTTTGTTATCTCGTTTTGCCATGATCAGGCCTGTGGTGGCCATTTTAGTTCAAAACGAACCGCTGCAAAAATCTTGCAGCCTGGTTTATACTGGCCTACCATTTTTAAGGACACCCATAATTATTGTCTAGCATGTCAAAGATGTCAGCATTTAGGCAAGATAACAAAGAGAAATGAGTGGCCCCTACATCCAATACTTATTAATGAAATTTTTGATGTTTGGGGAATAGACTTCATGGGACCATTTCCACCTTCACATGGTTACACTTACATTCTCCTAGCAGTTGATTATGTGTCCAA
>MVGT01000877.1:73974-93561 GCA_002174775.1 Macleaya cordata | reverse complement strand
GAGACCTAAACCCTGTGAGTTTTGAGCCATTCACCTTTCTGAGAGTTTTATGCTAACTCTGAGTCACAAGATGACTCAACTTTCTTGGATAGCGCATTAAATTGTTGCATGGTCTCATTATCTTTCATTTTGGTCAATCACTGAGGATGAAATCACTTCGAGTTATGAGAAACATGGGTCTTGTAATCTGTTTGAAGCATGATCACCATACTAATCCTTGTCTTCACTTGAGCCTTTTATAATGATCCTCATGTAATCCTTTTAGCATCTCATCTGTTCATCCCACATTTACCCTCTCCCAAAAAAAAAACAAAAAAAAAACAAAAAAACAAAAACAAAAATCTCTGAGAAGGATTGTTATGTAAAGGTAAGGGATGATGCTTAGTACTGTGATCGAGCTCTTTCTAGATTGAAATCTTCTTCTTCAAAAAAAAAAAGAAAAAAAAGAGAGAGAAAGTGTTGAGTTCACAAAAGAGCCAAAAATGTGAAATAACAATAGAAGAGGAGCAGAAGAAAAGTTATTCCCCTTTTAAAAGAGTTGAGTACCTTCTCATAAACACTTTGTTACCATGTTCCTTCCATCCTTGACCCTGCCCTATTATATAGACTTATTGAATTTTAGGTGAGGTGTGGTGTATTGTAGAGAATAGATGAGAAGATACTGTGGTGAATAACTTGACATCCTCAATGGTGATT
Source organism: Macleaya cordata (assembly GCA_002174775.1). Taxonomy (NCBI): domain Eukaryota; kingdom Viridiplantae; phylum Streptophyta; class Magnoliopsida; order Ranunculales; family Papaveraceae; genus Macleaya; species Macleaya cordata. The sequence goes on along the minus strand of MVGT01000877.1, from coordinate 92,865 downwards.
GGCATTCCTTCCATGAGATCAATCCTGTTCAATATCCATTTTTTGTTAAATCTATATGTGAGATGTTTGTTTTTATACTCATCTTCCTCACATATAAAAGAGAGAAAAAAAAAAAAAACCAATCTCAGAGTGATTCTTTTCAGAGTGGTATTTTCCTAGTGAGATTTGAGGTTGAAGCATCTTTTCTGAAGGTGACTTAGGGATTCTCTTATTTGATACGAAGATTGCATTATGTTGGCCATTCACACAAATTCTGTTTCTAAGCTGTTTATTGTGGGTATCTCCTTACTTTGTACTATTTGTATTTATAGTACCTTTGTAGTTTACTACATCTGGAGGAACTGGGTTGTCACATCATTTACCTTTCATGTTGGTTGGATAGTAGAATTCTCTGAGTAAAAATGGGAAAATATTGTATTAACCAATTTTTCTGTTTGAAGTTTGTGGGTGTCTTCCCTGTAAACCCTCACGAGGCTACATCTCGTCCACTAGGGGAAACCTAGGGGTTTAAGGGCTTATTGCATACGCTAAATGCAATCGAGTGGCCTGCGAAAGTGGCACATTTAGGTTGTACAGTTAGGATTTGTTTTAGTAGTTTTAAGTTTTAGTTTTGTGTAGCTTACTTATTCTCACTTTTTGCTAAGGGACTAGCAAAATGCTGTTTGGGGGTGGTGTGATAAGCACCCAAAACTCTAATTTAAACCCCTCAAATAATGTATTTTCTAGCCCTAAATTAGTTATTAATATTACTAATGGATGTATTTACATGATGTAGGACAGAAGAGCCTCCGTTCGATTAAAACATCCAAATCTTGCAACAAAAGTGAAGAAGACAAAGCTTCAGTGAATTGGAAGAAGGATTAAAGCTTGCTAATATATAGCATCAAGGCAAAGATGGCTAGATGGTTAAGGTGTTCTTCATCCTTGCAATAGGTCTTGGGATCAATTCTTGTGAGCTACAAATTTAATCCTTTTTATAAAATCCTCCATGCAAGCAACAATCATGCACCGTGAAGCACAGGATCATCTCCACCACAACTCCACAAATGGAAAGAAATCAAGATTTTTATGGGAATTATGATGATTGATTCCAAATCATTCACAAAAAGGAATTATGCTAGCAATGCTAATTTAATTCCCATATTCTTTCCTTTTTGTATTTATTTTATTTTATTTTATTTTCCTTCTTTCTTGCCTTTTAGAGAATTTATTTTTCTATAAGTATGTAAGAAGGGAGAAAGGAGGGGGCATCTTGGTTCTTGTAACTTTTCATCTACAGTGGTGTAATCTGAGAGGGAGGAAGAAATTAGAATTTAATAATATTATTTTGGTCTCATCTTGAATCTTTAATTTTTAATTATTATTCTCCATCCATGGAGAGTTAAGCCTCCACTCTTTGGTGGAAGGTGAAAGCTCTTCATGGTAGATTTTTAATCCCTTTATCAATTTTAGAATCTCTCTAATTATACATTAATGTTAAACTCTATTATTATTGCTTTGTTCTTTCAATTCTTATAATATAATCTTGATTTTATGTGCTTATCAAAGTGTGTTTGATAGTAAATGCTACTTTATTGTCTGATTTACTATGCTTACATCAAGATTTGACATAGAATACTTGTTTATGATTTACATTTGTACAAGCAATATTTTCATGGAGTTCTTATTTTTTTTCATTTGAATTAATTTAATTCTAAATCATCCACTAAAAATTAGATCTCAATCTATTTTTAGTGAAGAATTTTTAAAGAGAGTTTTCTAATAATTTTAAAGAGTGAAATCTATTATGTTGAGTTAGTAACCGGAAACCAAAGATTTCCATCATTTGATCATTTAATTATTTTCTTTGATTTTTAGTGTTAACCAACATCATCTCTAAAAATTGTTTAAAAAAAAAAGAAAAATGTTGAACCTTGCATATGCATAATCTTTGTTATTTATTTGATCTAAATTAGATTTGGATTCGATAACCCTTACTTCCTCTTTACTCATTTGTTTTGTAGGTTGAAGGTTGTAAAAAGGTGAAAGATTAAACGACGAATTCATACCTTTTTCACCTTCCAACCATAGCCGCCACAATTGATGGTATTGCCGTGATTAAACCTAAAGCAAGAGATGTCTGGACTGAAAACGAAATCGATAAGGCCACCTATAATAACAAATGCCTTAATGCCATTTTCAATGCTGTAACAGCAGATGAGTTTCGAAGCATTTCAAATTTCCTTGTAGCAAAGGAGGCATGGAAAAAGCTGGAAGTCACGCATGAGGGTACCCAGACTGTCAAAATTTCCAAATTACAAATACTTACATCTCAATTTGAAAATATTCGTATGGAAGAACATGAAACCTTCAACGAGTTTTACGGCAAACTCGGTGAGATAGTGAATAACACATTTGTCCTAGGAGAGACCATTTCAAACTCCAAGATAGTCCATAAGGTGTTGAGATCTCTCCCTAAGAGATTTGAGGCCAAAGTCACGGCTATTAGGGAGAGTAAATATATTGATGCTCTTCTTCTTGAGGAACTTACAGGTAATCTCAGGACATTTAAATCGAACTTTCGATCATCCAAGAAGCCAAAGAACATTGCTTTCAAGGTTTCCAAGCAAGTGGCGAGTAAGGATGACAAATCCTCCGATAACTCTAGTGACAAGGAAATAGCTCTTCTCTCCAGGTAGTTCAAGAAGTACTTGAAGAAGAAAGGAGGATTTCAGAAATTTGACAAGTACAATCATTCCTCCTCTAAGTCTAAACCTTATGAGAATGTCAAGTCATTTGACAAGAAATTTGAGAAGAAGAAGGGTGATGAGATTTAATGCAACAAATGTCGTGGGTTTGGCCATATGGTAAGCATTTGTCCAAACAAAGGAAGCTCAAACCACTCAAAGGGTAAGAAAGCGTAAAATCGCCGTTCGAAGTTTTGGGTCCATATTGTACAGCGCCATTTTTGGGCAAAAATTTAAATTCTTCGGAATCGCACAAATTTTGCACACGCTTTAGAGGTCCTATAAAATGATGATAGGAACTGATATCACGAATTTTAGACCCCAGAATTGCTGAGAATCGCAGCTTGAAGATTTTGTTCCAAGATGTACAGGGACATTTTTGGCTAAAACTTCAAACTCCTCGGAATGGCACCAAATTTTGCACATGTTTTGGAGGTCTTATCAAATGATGATATGAACTGATACCATGAATGGTGCACCCAGGAATTGCCCAGAATCGCAGTTCGAAGTTTTGGGTAGACATTGTATAGGGCCATTTTTGTGCAAAACTTCAAACTCCTCGGAATCGCACCAATTTTTGCACACGTTTTGGAGGTCCTATAAAAGAATGATAGGAACTGATACCACGAAGTAAGCCCCCCCAGAATCGCAGTTCGAAGTTTTGGGTCCACGTTGTACAAGGCCATTTTGGCCAAAAATTTAAACTCCCCGGAATCGCACCAAATTTTGCACACACTATGGAAGTCCCATAACATGATGATAGGAACTCATACCATGAAGGTTGGACCCCAGAATTGCCCAGAATCGCAGTTCGAAGTTATGGATCCATGCTGTATAGGGCTATTTTTGTACAAAACTTCAAACTCCTCGGAATCGCACCAAATTTTGCACACGCTATGGAGGTCCTATGAAATGATGAAAGGAATAGATACCACGAAGTTTAAACCCTTGAATTGCCTAAAATCGCAGTTCGAAGTTTTGGGTCCACATTGTACAGCGCCAATTTTGGGCAAAAATTTAAATTCTTCGGAATCGCACAAATTTTGCATACGCTTTAGAGGTCCTATAAAATGATGATAGGAACTGATATCACGAATTTTAGACCCCAGAATTGCCAAGAATCGCAGTTCGAAGTTTTTGGTCCGCGATGTACAAGGACATTTTGGCTAAAAATTTAAACTCCTCGGAATTGCACCAAATTTTGCACACATTTTAGAGGTCTTATAAAATGATGATATGAACTGATACCACGAATGGTGCACCCAGGAATTGCCTAGAATCGCAGTTCGAAGTTTTGGGTACACATTGTATAGGGCCATTTTTGTGCAAAACTTCAAACTCCTCGGAATCGCACCAATTTTTGCACACGTTTTAGAGGTCCTATATAATAATTATAGGAACTGATACCACGAAGTAAGACCCCCCAGAATCGCAGTTCGAAGTTTTGGGTCCATGTTGTACAATGCCATTTTGGCAAAAAATTTAAACTCCCTGGAATCGCACCAAATTTTGCACACGCTATGGAAGTCCCATAACATGATGATAGGAACTCATACCACGAAGTTTGGACCCCAGAATTGCCCAGAATCGCAGTTCGAAGTTTTGGGTCCATGCTGTAAAGTGCTATTTTTGTACAAAACTTCAAACTCCTCGGAATCGCACCAAATTTTGCACACGCTATGGAAGTCCTATAAAATGATGAAAGGAATGGATACCATGAAGTTTAAACCCTTGAATTGCCTAAAATCACAGTAGACATCGCCTTTACTACCTCTCTACTATCATCACAAGAACAAGGTGACAACGAAGGAGACATATCCAATCAATCTTCTAGTACTGATGATATAAGTTAAGAGGAACTCCACGAAGAACAACTGTTCTCTAGAATTTTAGAAAATAGCAAGTACCTTTGAAGGACCAACAAGGAACTTCAAATGAAGGTCACATGTCTTAAGGTAGAAAAGAAAAACTTGACTCTTCAAATGAGTGAGGTCTCCAAGAAGGTATCGGAAGACACAGTAATCCTCAAAGAAAAAGAAAAAGAAATCAAGGTTCTCAAAAATGAACTTAGGATGGCACATGAGAGAGTCACATCTCTTCTCGATGAGATAAAAGGGGTGAAGGAAGAGCTGTGTAAGTCAAAAGAGAAGCACTTAAAGCTCAATCACGGGTCGAACAACCTTGTGTCAATGTTGAAAGGATTGAAGAATTCAGGTGACAAAAAGGGACTCGGGTTTGATCCAAGTAAGGTTGCTAGCACGTCAATGTCAATAACCTTTGTGAAAGCTAAGACTCCTTCTTCTTCACAAAAGGGAGTTGTTAAGCACACCAACAAACAAGCTACAAAGCATATTGGTAAGCAACAATCTTCAAAGCAGGTTATCAAGCCCCAAGCTAAGATAAGAGGCACTAGGAGATCACCTCAAAGCATCCTCACATGCTCATATTATGGATATCAAGGTCATTTGCAAAATACTTGCCAGTTTTACCTGGATGATCTCCATCACCTCCAAAGAGAAAGGGAGATGCTAAAGAAGTTTAAGTAACTTCAAGAAAAAGCAAAAGCCTTAACTGGAGAGATTAGAAGATCGACAAATCCCAATTTTAATAAGAAAAAATATGGTAAGAGACCATATGTGAAGAAGAAGAGTAAGCAAGTAAGCACACCTAAGCCAACGGATGCAGCTCCAAAGAAGAAAGAAAAATGGGTTTAGGTGAAGAAGAATATTGAAACTAAAGCCTTGGTGGCACCCATTGCATATAAAGTGACCACATCGGATTGGTTTCTAGATACTAGCTGTAGCCGACATATAACCGGAGACAAAGAATGCTTCTCACATCTTGAGAAATTCTCCGATGGGAATGTCACTTTTGGAGATGGGAGCACAGCCAGGGTAACCGGGAAAGGAACAATCAATCTCCCTGGAACTCCAGAGATTTTTGACATTTTGTACGTCGAAGGTATGCATGTCAATCTCTTAAGCATTAGTCAAATTTGTGACTCTAATTATTCGGTAACCTTTATCTCTAAAGGGTGCATCATTAAAGAATCGAATGGGTTAGAAAGCATACATGGGAAGAGGACTTCCGGCAACTATGACATGGTTGATACATCAACCAAATTGATGTGTAATCTAACCAAGTTAGACACACTACACTTCTATGGCACCAAAGGTTGGGCCATGTTAACTTTAAGGACCTTGCTAAGTTAACCAACAAAGAAGCTGTGAGAGGTGTTCTAAAACTGTGCAAAGAGGTTGATGGCAAGTGTGGAGCTTGTTTAGTGTGAAAGCAAACACGAAGCTCACATAAAGCCTCTAAAGATATTCTCACAACTAAATGTCTTTAAGTAATTCATATGGACCTCATGGGTCCAATGAGAACTCAAATCATAGGAGGTACTAGCTACATTTTGGTTATGGTTGATGATTTATCTCGGTTCATTTGGGTGGCTTTCCTCCGAGAGAAATCCAATACTTTTGATGAGTTTTTTGTTATTGCGCAGAGAATTCAAAATGAACAAGAAAGAAAGATCAAAAGAATTCGAAGTGATCGAGGAACCGAATTCAATAACACCAAAGTTGAAGACTATTATAGTGAACATGGAATCAAGCATGAATTTTCGGCACCAATCACTCCTCAACAAAATGGGGTTGCCGAAAGAAAGTGTCATTCAAGAGATGGCAAGAGTGTTCCTTCATAGCAAAGGTCGTGCTTAAAGGTGTTGGGGAGAAGCCGTTTTAACAGCATGTTACCTTATAAATCAGGTTTACATGAGGACCAAGACCCTAAACACTCCGTATGAGTTGTGGTATGGGAAGAAGCCAAATCTGAATTATCTTCAGATTTTTAGAAGTACATGCTACATATTGAAAGACTATGAGCATCTGGGGAAGTTTAATGCAAAAAGTGATGAAGGCATCTTCTTGGGGTATGCTCTGAACAACAGAATATATCGAGTCTACAATAAGAGAACGGAATCAATGATGGAGTCCATCAACATTGTGATTGATGACATGGTTTCAAGATCTGAAGATCCAAATGATGAAGTGTTGCCTTCAAATAGGTTAGAAAAAGGGAAGACTTCTAAGGTTTAAGAGGAAGTTGTACCAACTTCCGATGAATCCCAAAGAGCCACTCACAGTGATGATACAAATGAGAAATCAAGTGAAGTGGTTATAGAAAGCCAACCAGGTGTCTCCAATTCTCAACATCCCAAGTGGGCAAGGAGTCATACCGAAGAGAACATCATTGGGGACGAAACCACTGGAGTCAGGACGATAAGACAAGTTGAAAATATTGTCAATTATGTGTGTTACCTCGCTGATTTCAAACCAACAAACGTTTTCGATGCTTTTCAGGATGAGAATTGGATCGAAGCAATGCAAGAAGAACGCAACCAATTATCACGCCAAGACATTTGGTTTCTTATACCAAGGCAAAAAAAACATCAATGTCATAGGCACCAAATGGATATTCAAGAACAAATCTGACGAATATGGTACGGTGATTTGAAACAAGGCCAGATTAGTTACACAAGCTTATAGTCAAATTGAAGGTGTTGACTTCAATGAAACCTTCACTCCAGTTGCTCGATTGGAATCTATAAGACTCATGATGGCATTTGCTTGCTACATGAGAATGAAACTATATCAAATGGATGTCAAGATAGCATTTCTAAATGGAATTCTTCAAGAAGTCTATGTGGAGCAACCTAAGGGATTTGAAGATCCACACCACCCGGATCATAAGTATCGTCTCAAAAAGGCATTGTATGGATTGAAGCAAGCCCCAAAGACATGGTATGATCGACTCACCTTATTCCTACTCAAAAAATGTTTCTCAAGAGGGGAAGCCGGCAAAACATTCTTTATACGATGGTTAAATGAAGATGTGCTCATGACACAAATATATGTGGATGATATTGTGTTTGGTTTAACTACCTCGAAGGAAGCTGATTCATTTGCCAAACTTACGAGCAAGGAGTTTGAGATGAGTATGGTCGGTGAACTTACTTTCTTTCTTTGGTTACAAGTCTAGTAAACTCATGATGGAATGTTTGTATCACAAAGCAAATATGCAAAGAACTTGGTGAAGAAGTTTGGTTTGGAATCTGCCAAGGTTTTCTGTACACCCATGAGTACCACCAAGAAGCTGTCAAAAGATGAATTCGGAAAGGGGTTCGATCAAAAGACTTATCGAAGCATAATAAGGAGCATCCTCTATCTCACTGCTAGTAGACCGGATATATCTTTCAGCGTAGGAGCTTGTGCTCACTATCAAGCTAGTCCGAAAGAGTCTCACTTGAAAGCCGTAAAATGTATCATTCGATATGTCAAGGGAACTCTTGGATTTAGGTTTTGGTATACCAAGGATACCAACTCTGAAATATATGCCTACTCCGATGCGGATTGGGCTGGGAATGTGGATAATAGGAAGAGTACTTCGGGAGGATGCTACTACCTTGGACTCAACCTTGTAGCTTGGCAAAACAAGAAGCAGAACTCTCAATCCCTCTCCACTGCCGAGGCCGAATACATCACCGCAGGTTCATGCTGCACTCAATTACTTTGGATGAAATAAATGCTTAGTGATTATGGTTTTGAACATGCCACTATGATAGTTTACTATGATAACACTAGTGTCATTGACATTACCAAAAATCCTGTATAACACTCTAGAACTAAGCACATTGACATTAGGCATCACTTTATTCGTGACATTGTCGAAAAAAAGGTAATTCGTCTTGAGCATGTGCCTACGGAGAAGCAACTTGCAGACATACTCACCAAGCCATTAGATTCTTTGACCTTTGAAAAACTTAGAAGGGCCATTGGTGTTATCTCCATGGCATGAGCACACCGAGGACCTCTCACCTACCTCCCTGCTTGAATACCTCTCTCTCGTTGTAGGTAGGTGAGTGTGTGATTCCTAGATTGCATTGCATCATCCATTATTGCATTCTAGGTGTTTTTAATAGCCTTTCATAGTTTGAAAAAAAAACATAGGTTTTATACATATTTTTCTCGGTGATTTTTATGTGTTGCACTCAATTCATGGGTCTTGACTTAATCGCGACCGGTGTGACACCCTTGTGATCCTTTCTGCATGATTCTGATTACTATAGATGGTGTTGATCACTTGCTTTTGAAATCATATGCCACCAGCATTGGTTGAATATCTCTATCTATGGATCTTGAGAGCCTAAGTATTTTGCTTCATACCATACATCCTAGTCAATGACTTTGAGTATGTTTCCTGTGCTTGATTGAATGTGTGTGGCTTGATCCTAGTTTGTCTGTTCGTTACCTCTTTCGATCTATTCTGAATCAAGCTAGTGTGGATGAACGATCAAAGTACATGTGCAGTCGTACTATTTCTTTTTGTTGCTATGCACCTTAAGAGTGAGTACTCGTAAAAGATTTTGAACTCAGTGTACCACCTAAAGAGTAAATTCTCGTAAAAGATTTTAAACTTGGTGGAGCTACCTAAAAGAGTAAGCTCTCGTAAAAGATTTTGAGCTTGGTGGTAAGATAGTTCGTAGTGTGACCTCATGAAGAGTCTCACTATCCTGAGAGTACTCTTTCTATATCATATACTCCATAAGCTCTCGGGTAGTCTTGATGAATCATATTGCATGCTCTTGGGTTGATTGTATTCTAAAATACACCTTGCTGGTTAAACCGTATCATGCTGGCTCTAATCTACGTGTTGTGTGCCTTGTGATTCATTTCTCCATACTGGTGTGGTTTGGAATAGTAAAGAGAGAGTAAAAGCTTAATGGTTATCACCTCTCGAGGATCTCTTTACACTGTATGATACCTGCACATACACACCTGCTCATCTCTCTATCTTGATGAAAAGTGTGTTCAAATCATCTCTAGTTCTCTAGGTCTATACCTTGGTATTCCTTGAAAGCTAGGTGTTCATGGTCCTTTCTCGACCTTGTGTTTGAGTCTCATTTTGATGATTTTGGGTCATTGGATTTGGATCTCAGTGTGTGCTCATTCCTTGGTCTATCTTAAACCTTGACACATGCTCAGAGCATGACTAAGGAGATTGGCTTCATCATATTGGTAGACACGTTTTTAAAGGTGTTTTAGGGTGATTAGACTCAAGGGATAATTGTTGGGTATTAACATTGCATCTTAAACTTTTTCAAATTTTTCTCTGTTTTACCCAAGTAGCCTGATTACTTGTTGTTGTGAGGTATCGATACCACTCTGATGGGTATCAATACCCAAGTCGCCTGATCAATTTTTTGTTGAGCGTTATCGATACCACTTTATAAGGTATCGATACCCCCTATTTTGGGCGACAATTTCGCCTCAATTTTTGTGCAATTTAAGCCACATATATATGGCTATCAATTCTCTCTTCCTTTCTTATGCATATTCTAGGTTTTTGAAAGAGAGAGAGCTCTTCTTTAAGAAAGGGAAACCAGACCTACATTCTCCTCCGTGATTTGGGCGTTCTCCGTCGATCCTTTCCCATCTTCTCCATGGTTAAGCGATCTAGGGTAAGTTCTTGTCTTTTTGATTTATTCCTCTCATCTTGTAGAACTTTTGCCTTAGTTTTCTTTGTGTTTTCCTTCCTTGTGTTTGTGGTTTGCATTCTTAATCTTATTTTCTTGGTTGGAAGTGTGATTTTGCACCTTTCTCTTGTGATTTCCTTTGTATACTCTTGATCTCGTGCATTCCAGTTCTTATTTGAGATCTCCCATGGCTGGTGGGCATAAGAGAAAGGCTCCGAGAAATCCCTCCTCTTCTGCCAACCCTCGAGGGAAGGGTGTGGCACGACAATGGTCTCCTACCATTTATCCGAAAATCGAAGAAAAATTCTTCTCCGAAAATTGCTTGCAGCGCTATAATAAAGCGTTTTCCAAAAGCTCACTTATTGTTGAACGTAAAGTTAAATACAATCGGTTCGGATTAACTGCTATTCGTGAGATTTTGCATACTTGTCGTGCTCTCAACCTTTTAGATGGGCTAGGTACTGCCTATCCCCGACTTGTATGCTTGTTTTATGCAAATATGCATGATGCCAATATCGTAGATCTTTCCTTTAAAACCTATGTCTTATGTAAAGTGATCACCATTACTCCTGAGGTGATTTATGCGATTTGCTCAATGCCTCTGATTGATGATCCTATTGTGTTCCCCCCTCCGAGCAATCGTGAAGAACCGGTTGTTCCGTCTCTTAATGATATCTCTCTTGCTCTTTCGGGTGTTGTTCACCCGTGGACCCCCAACAAGAGATTCCTTCTAAGTCATATCAGGTTTAATTAACGTCTTTTTGCTATTGTGTTCTGCCTACAACTTGTATCCCATAGGCGGCAACAAGAGTTATATCACTCAACTCATTGGGGAGTTCCTGTATCATATAATCAAGTCCTCAAAGTTTGACTTTGCTCACTTTATTATACATCAAATGATCATACTTTTGGAAGCCAAAGGTACTCGGTCACTCATTTTTCCAAAGCTAATTGGTCGTATTCTTGCTCACTTTGAGTTGAAGATTCCTGCCTCTAAACCGATTCAGAAGCCAAAACACGATATTGATAAGTCTACCATAAGCAAGAGTCGCTCTTATCTTGACCCGAGTGCTCCTGGTCCTGTTCCTTCTCCTGTTCCTCCTACGCCCAATGATCCTGAAGCTATTTGTAGTGCGTGGGAAAGAGGAGTTATGGACATCCTTCTTCAGCTGAGAGAAAGCAACCTGAATATCCATCAATGCAATGCAAACATGCATCAGGTTTTGGGCCAGATGATCCCTATTGTGAACCATTATTCAGCGGCTCACAATCTTCCACTTGTCGATCCTCCAATCGGTGCCTTCGCTCGTGTTGATGACAAGGGTGATGATGAAGATGAGGACGATGCAGCTGACTCCGAAGGGGATGAGGAGATGGATGATGATGAGGAAGATGATGAGTAAACTAGGACCTTTAGGACATTTGCTGAACTTCTTTGCTTTCAGTTCATTAAACTTCTATTGATCTAGTTTGTTTTGTTATACTCTTTTGATACTCATGCTTTGTGCCTCCTTCACATATGATGCTTTAACTTGACTTTTATTGTCTATTCGAATGAATGAATGCATGATGTTTTTCTGTTGAATGCCTCAAGTTTCTAAAAATTTTGTTATATTCACAGTCTTGTGGCATTGTGGACCTTCCATCTTACTCGTCCCCACTCTCTCTCTTCAACCTTTGTCGATTTCACTTCAAAAATGGGGATAAAGGTTTATGGTGGAGTTGCATGAGATTGGGGGAGTGGTGATTCTTACACGGCATTTGTTATTTGAGTTATATATTTTGATGCCTTGATGAATCTTGTGTGATTTTGCAGAGGTTCCCCTGTGTTGGATTAATCTTAGTTTGGTAATGGTTTGCAATTTTATTGAGTCCATTGTAAGAGAACTCGGGTTGTACTATCTCTTTTTGAATTCTCTTGTATGGAGTTTTTGTCATGAAATTGACAAAGGGGGAGATTGAAAGGTCCCTTGGGTTTTTCAATGTTCATGAGAGAAAAGTAAACTCAGTTGAAGTTTGTGTTGAATCAATGTTAGAGTGTTCCCTCCATGCAAACTCACACATCATCATGAAACAAAGCGAAAAGCACTCCATCAGACTCTATCTCTCCACAGGAAATCTCTGAGTATCGGTAAGTTACCTATCGTATACCATAGGTGGTTAGAATTGTATTAGGACTTAATGGCATTAGCTATGATGCATGTAGACAACCTAGAATGGCCTGCAAAAACATTTATGCATGTATCCAGGCTGGTATCGATACCCCTTAGAGGGAGTATCGATGCTGACCTAGCCTATGACATCAGGCTAGGCTGGTATCGATACTGCCTCAGGCCGATTTATCCAATTTACCAAAATATGGATAAATCATCTTTTCTACAGGTTTATGGCAGGTTTCAGACCTTGAAAATACAGGGGAAACTCTAGCGAATTTTTCGTTGGGCCTAACCATATTTTGAGGTGATTAAAATTTTCCCGAACTAGATTAGTTTAACTCTGATTTAGGTTCATAAACTTTGTTTAAGTTTGGTTAGTACTAATTAATCACTTTGTGTAGTAAACCTAATGCCTCGAGATGCGATTCAATTTCTTAGAGATTTGAGTTTCAAATTGGGGCGTTACAAAAGCCTACAAGAATTTTGGAAAGAACAATCAAAAGGGTTGTGTCTGAGACAAATAACCCACACATGGTAACTTGAATCAAAAGAAGAAAACTAAGTTAGTATGGGTGAAGAAAAGTAAAGTAAAGAGTTTTGTGGCTCGCATTGCATACAATGCCAGCAAATTTGTTGACTAGTTCTTGGATAGTAGATGCAGTAGGCATATGACTAAAGACAAGACTTGCTTTAGTCATCTAGAGCAGTAATCCAGAGGAAATGTAACTTTTGGTGATGGTAGTGTTGCCAAGGTTACTGGGAAAGACACAGTCAGGCTTCCAAGAGTTCCAAAGATCAAAGAGGTACTGTATATGGAAGGTATGAAAGCAAATCTTTTGAGCATTAGTCAAATATATGATTCTAGCCAATCAGTTAAATTTACTTCATATGGTTGTAAAATGAAATTTTTCCTACTGTTATTTGAATTAACCGTTTTACTTCGTAGCAAAGGTTAGGGATCAAACTATCACCTAATCAACAATCTAGGGAATTAAACTAAGCCACTAACAGAAAATCTCTACATAGAGTATTGACTTATTCGATTCCTAATCTGAGGAAGTAAGAATTAGAACTGAATGTTTCAATCTCTAGTAAAATAAAATTTTAACACAAGAAATTTTTGTTATTGAGGAAAACTGAAAGGTCCATGTTTTTATGTTTGTCGAATTTCGTGTCAAAGGTAAACTCAAGATGGTCAATGTAACTTGAGTTAGAGTCTAGTGAGTCTCGGTTCACTTCGGTTGAATAAGAAGAAATCTATAAAGGCTCCAAAGAACTCAACTCACCACCGGAAGACATCCAAGGATGGTAAGTGACTTAGAACACTAAGTACCATAGGTGGTTAGATTGCTAAGAGTGTTTCCCACACTGTTTGTTCTTGATAAAATGTGTTTTAAAAGATAAATTTTTAATCTGGACAGTGTTGGTTTCGAAACCAAGAAGCTTGGTTTCGAAACCAACTGCATTGATGGTATTTTTATATAGGGAAAAGTCTGTTTCGAAATCAACCTCAGTTTGATTTCGAAACCAAACTTTATCTGATGACAGATGAAGTTTGGTTTCGAAACCAAAACTGTTGGTTTCGAAACCAAAACTCATCTGTCTTCAGATGAATTTTGGTTTCGAAACCAAACAGTTTGGTTTCGAAACCAAAACCACATCTATCTTCAGATGAAGTTTGGTTTCGAAACCAAACATGTTGATTTCGAAATCAAAAGGCAATAACCATCACAGGAGCTTGTTGGTTTCGAAACCAAATCAGTCAGTTTCGAAACCACATGTTGGTTTCGAAACCGACTGGCTTGATTTCGAAACCGACGCCCAGATTCGTTTTTCTGAGTGCGATTTTCTGAGCTGTAAAGTAACTTTCTAACACATTATTGCTCATCTCCCTCTAAGCCTTGTTTTAGGGAGATAATTGAGCGTGGGAAACATTTCTAAGTGGGATGAGAGGCTCAATGGATTATTCTCTCATCCCCAATAATGGTGTCTACCATTAGACCTAGAACTAATAATTTAGTCTAGGATTGAGCTGGACATCTTCACTATAAATAGGGGTTGATTCTCCAGTATTCAACCAACCATTCACCCCTCAATCCAACAAGTACTTGAGAGGCTTTAACTCTAAATTCTTAGTGCTCAAGCTTGTTGAATTTGGTTCAAATCGTTCCCACTTTAAAACCAAAACTCTGTTTTTGTTACCGGTGGATTTCCGGTGGTTGAGCTTGAAGTTTCAAGCGTGTGGTGATATACTTGAGGAGTCAAGTATTGGTTCAAGGTGCGGGACTTGTGGAGTTCAAGTTGGAGACGCATCATCATCTACTAAGAGGCAAATTCGTGGAGTTCGAATTTGTTGAAGAACTATACACCGTAGCTGTTGGAGCGTAGAGGGAGTCGTAATTCGTGTCCATCGAGTGGTAAATCGGGTTGTAAGTTTTCAATAACTCTTAGTGGATTTTTGCTGGACTAGGTCCCGGGGTTTTTCCCAGTTTGGGTTTCCTCGTTAACAAAATCTCTTGTGCATATTTTTTATACTTGTTGTGAGATTGAAATATTCGATTCTTGTTCTTAATTCCGCATATTAAGAATCGAATAAGTCAATACTCTTGTTAGAGACTTTTGTTGTACTCTTATCACCTCAGTAATTTTTTAATTAGGTGATAGTGTGATCCTTAACCATAGTTACATTGACATACGGTTAAATTCATTAACCATAGGGCGAATTTAGACATTCAAAAACCCTAACTGGGAAAAACTCTGGGACCTAGTCCCGCCAAGTAATCCACTAAGAATTAAATGAAGTATAATATTATTACCCACTGATAGATACAAACTCCATGCTCTGAACAACAGATGTTGCCTTCTCACGATCTGAATCCACAAACCGCTCCATAGTCGATCAACGATGTATCTCCAACTTGAAAATCCACCAAGTCCTGTAACTTGTACTCACTCGAACTCCACGAGCAAAACCACCTTCACTTGAATCCACAAGCGAATCACCACTCACCGAAACTTTACCGATGAAAACATAAGGTTATTATATGTACAGATGATGGAAGGATTTGAGTATCACTCAACACATAGTTAATCTAATCAATAGATCAGAATTCAGTTCATTAACTAATTAAAACTTGACTCTAGAACTAGAAATCCTAGATATTAGAGTTAAATGGTATTTTGGTCATGTGTTGATTTCTTTCTATATGCATATCTCATGTTATTTATGAAAACAATCAATATATATAGTTTTTGGTCGAACTATACTTTTATAGTAAGTTTGAATCACTTTGAAAGTCGGTCTGGCAACTTTCAAAATGCAAAAAGTCACAAAATAGCAACAATTTCGCAAAATCCAGAACACGATTTTGAAACCAGTGGAGAAAATCATACTGTTTTCGAAATCAGACTTTCCTGATTTCGAAAGCCATGCTCTCGGGTAAATTGTGAACAAACCCGAGAAGGTTGATTTTGAAACCAGCTAGGGTGGTTTCGTAACTAGTCCTCAAGGTCTGATTTCGAAACCGACCAAGGTAGTTTCGAAATCAACCAAGATACAAGAAAGCTTGTTAGAACCATCATTAAACTTTTTCAACTTTTTTATCGGAAGCAAGCAAGTCTCTCCTTGATGTTTCAAGTTGTGTTTCAAGAGACTTGATCTTGTCCAAGAACTTTTAATATTCTAATTCAAGCAAATTGTTCTTGCTTTTATGCCCAACAACTTCTTGAGTAAGCTGCTTTTCTTTTATTGTTGCTTTCTCCAACTTGTGTACTAAATCATCCTTTTCAGCCTCCAACATGGATGTCTTCTTGTTGAGTTCTTCATTAGCCTTAAATAACTCAGTACTTTTCTTTAAGATATTTTTATACAACTCTACAGTCTACATAAAAATCTGATTCACTCCCATCTGACTTACTCTCATCCTGTGAATCCTCATAATCATCTTGTGTCACCTTACAAAGACCTTTGGTGTCACCAACCGATGCAGACATAGCCTTCAAATCTTTGTTGCTCTCATCATCACTAGAACTTCTAGAATCAGTTGATTGAGAGTCTGAATCATCCCAAGTAACATTCATTGCCTTTTTTCCTTTAGCTTGCTTCTTGTTAGGACATTCGTTTGCCATATGTCCAAAGTCGTGGCACTTGAAACACTGAATCTCATCAGACTTATTCTTTTTCTCAAATTTTTTCTTAAAATTCTTCACTTTATCATGATGACGATATTTGGATGATGAACCATTCTTTGGCTTTTAGAATTTCTCCTTCTTATATTTAAGGAATTTCTTAAATTGTCTAGTAAGAAGAGCAAGTCCTTCATCATTAGAATGGTTTCCATCATCATCATTCGAATCAGGAACATTCTTTGAGGCTTCAAATGTGA
Organism: Macleaya cordata; assembly: GCA_002174775.1. Classification (NCBI taxonomy): domain Eukaryota; kingdom Viridiplantae; phylum Streptophyta; class Magnoliopsida; order Ranunculales; family Papaveraceae; genus Macleaya; species Macleaya cordata. Next base: position 76,064 of record MVGT01000877.1, on the reverse strand, counting down.
TACTATTTGATTTCCTTAAGAGATGCATGTTTAGTTCAAAGGTTCTCAAATTATCTACAAGTTCCTCAGGAAGAATAATATCAATATCTTTACTCTCCCAGAACCTTACGTACTATCTTGGAGTTAGAAATATGCTCACCCAATGCAAAAGTAGAATTGACAATATCAGTTAATTTAGCATAGAATTCATCAAAAGATTCATTGTCATCCATCCTAATAGTCTCAAATTGGGTTGTAAGCATCTTAAGCTTAGAGATCTTAACGGTCTTGGTACCTTCATTGGCACCTCTAATATGCCTCATGCCTCTTTTGCAGATTCACACAAGGATATACGTCTAAATTCAGTAAGTGAAACTGCAGCATAGATGGCATTAAGAGCCTTATTGTTCCTAGTATATTTCTCTAACTCTTTCGTGGTCCATTGATCCCTAGGTTTGGATACCTCTCTTGAAACATCACCAGTTCCAATCATCATAGTAGGATGTTTCCATCCAAACTCAGTGACTACCCAAACTTGTTCCTCTAAGGACCTAAGGAAAGCTCTCTTGTGTGCCTTCCAGTATGGATAATTACTTCCATCAAACAGTGGTGGTCGATTTATAGCACTTCCCTCTTTTTGAGAATCCATAATCTCTGCTACGACTCAGGATCACACTTAGGCTGTTAAACCCTAGTAAGCGAAACCGCTCTGATACCAATTGAAATTTGTCCTACGGTTATTTGAATTAACCGTTTTACTTCGTAGCAAAGGTTAGGGAACAAACTATCACCTAATTAACAATCTAGGGAACTAAACTAAGTCACTAATAAAAAATCTCTACAGAGAGTATTGACTTATTCGATTCTTAATGTGCGGAATTAAGAATTAGAACCGAATATTTCAATCTCTAGTAAAATAAAAATTTAACACAAGAGATTTTTGTTATTAAGGAAAACCCTAACTGGGAAAAACCCTGGGACCTAGTCCAGCCAAGTAATCCACTAATAATTAAATGAAGTATAATACCATTGCTCACTGACAGACACAAACTTAATGCTCTGAACAACCGATGTTTCCTTCTTACGATCTGAATCCACAAACTGCTCCTTAGTCGATCAAAGATGCGTCTCCAACTTGAAAAATCCACAAAGTCCCGCAACTTGTACTCACTCGAACTCCACGAGCAAAAACACCTTCACTTGAATCTACAAGTGAATCACCACTCACCGGAACTCCACCGATGAAAACACAAGGTTATTGTGTGTACGGAAGATGGAAGGATTTGTGTATCACTCAACACATAGTCAATCTAGTCAATAGATCAGAATTCAGTTCATCAACTGATTAGAAATTGACTCTAGAACTAGAAACCCTAGATATTAGAGTTGAATGGTCTCTTAGTTATGTGTTGATTTCTCTCTATATGTATATCTCATGTTTTTTATGAAGACAATCAATGTATATAGGTTTTGGTCGAACTATACTCTTATAGTAAGTTTGAATCACTTTCAAAGTCGGTTTGGCAACTTCCAAAATGCAAAAAGTCACAAAATAGCAACAATTTCGTAAAACCCAAAACACAATTTCGAAACCAGCAGAGAAAATCATACTGTTTTCGAAATTAGACTTTGCTGATTTCGAAAGCCATGCTCTCGGGTAAAATGTGAACAAACCCGAGAAGGTTGATTTCGAAACCAGCCAGGGTGGTTTCGAAACTAGTCCTCAAGGTCTGATTGCGAAACCAGCAAAGATGGTTTCGAAATCAACCAACCATGAAAGAGTTCCAAAACTCTTTTTGGTTTTAAGTCTCTAACCAACCTATGTTCATTAGTTCTAAACGAGTCTAACCACCTAAGAATGAGGTCTCTAGGTCACTTACCATCCTAAGACGATTTCTGATGGTGAGTTGAGTTGCAAGATGCTTTTCCTCTGATCTTTCAATTCTTCAAGTCTTCAACATTCAGAACATGGAGGTTACACCTAACTCTAACTTAAAGACATGGACTTACATTGAGTTTTGATTTGACACGCAAATTAACAAACCAAAGAGGAACTCATGGTACTAACACGCATAATTTGCCAACTCACACAAACTGAATTTTTCATGCGC
>MVGT01000877.1:12017-59686 GCA_002174775.1 Macleaya cordata | reverse complement strand
GAGAGAGAGAGAGAGAGAGAGAGAGAGAGTGAGAGTTTTAAACCTTGTACAATAAGCTATGTTGTATTTTGCGGGAGGCGTGGCGAGGTGATGGCCTAGGCCGCCGCCTAGGCGTCGCTCGGGAAGAAGAAGAAGAACCGAAGAATCAGCAAGAAGAAGAAAAAGAAGAACTGAAGAAAGAAAAAAAGAAAAAAATATCACTCAAAACAAAGAAAAAAAAAGCCATCGGTGAGCTGCAACTCTGACGTCTGGCCAGCAAGCTGAGACGAGAGGAAGAAGTTGAAGCAGCAACAGTAGAAAGAAAAAGTTAAAAGTAGAACAGTAAAGAAGAGAGAAGAAGAAGAAGAAGAAGAAGAAAAAGAAGAAGAAGAAGAGAAGAAGAAGACGTGGGGGAGAGAGAGTTAGTTAACTAAATCTCTCCCCCTTATATTTATTATTAGATAGATTCTAATACAAGATAAACTAAAAAATAGAAAGTAGTTTAGGAAAACTAAACTACTATTCACGTGTTACTGTTCACGTGAATAGTAACCCTATAAATAAAAACTACTAAACTCTAACTACTAAATCTAACAGAAAAGAATAAAAAGGAGAAGAGAAGAAGAGGAGGAGGCGGCGATCTCGAGTGGAGAAGAACGGCGACCGGCGAGCTCAAGTGGAGAAGAAATCATTGCAGAACTTGCAGCAAACCCAAACCCTAGCTTCCTCTTTTTTTCCCTTTCCCTTTTTTTTAGGCTTTCCTCGTTTCTATCGATCTGAAGGGAAACCCCATCCCTAACGTTTATGTTTCCCCTAAAAAAATGTTTTAAAAAATCTCGTTTTTCACAAAAAAACACCCAAGGATTTGGGGCACCCACCTCAGATTTGGGCCGACCACCTCTTTGGTCCCCTGGTCGACCGCCTAGGAAAGCTTAGGCGACAAAGGCGCTCACTTGGGGAAAATTGGGGTAGTCGCCGCGAGCCTCTTCGATTCGACTTGCCTAGGTCGCCTAGGCGACGCCTTTGACAATGAAGGAAGTATTTCCTTCACCCAAAGATCTAGAGAGAGAAGTAAAGAGTTCTAGAGAGAGAATAGAGAATTCTCTAATATCCAAAAAAGTCTCCCTTAAATGAGAGGCTTGTTCCTCTATTTATAGCTTTACTTGAGGTAAGAGTCAAACCTCTGATCAATCAGCAATGGACATCTGTCATCCACTTCATAAGTGTGTGACAGCTATTTATTTACTTTCTTCTTTAACAGTTTTCCTTTCAGAAACCTCTTTTCTTTAATAATAAAGTACATCTTATCAGAAACCTGAATCCGAATAGGTACTCCCACATTTTGCCCCCATTTTCTCAATGTTATGAGTAATATTGAGAAAATCCTTAAAAGAGAAAAATTTTAAAAAAATTCCTTTTGGATGGGATATTATCCCTTTCTCCCCCTCAAAAAATGAGAGGTTTCAATGGAAACCTTCTTGTATTTTCTTTTCGTAATCTTGATTTAAAGAAAGAACCAGTGGGAAAAGTCGAAGGGAAATCTTCGACTTTGCCCCTAGTTAGCGTTGTTGTTGCACTTGTCGTGTTTGGGCTGTGTTTTTGCTCTCTTTTACTTGTTTTTTGTTTATTTGTGGAAGGCAAACGCTTTCCTCATTACGCATTCTTCCGTATTTGAAGGTAGCTAAAAGTAACTCGACTAGCTTTCTCTTTCCAGATTTCAAAGTTTTGCCTGGAAGGCAATTTTTGCCCCCAGCTCGTAGTTGACTTAACCTTTTGTTTTGTAAGACACCCAAATTCTATATGACTATTTTTACAAAAGCGTTTGTGCTTTGAAAACCTCTTAAAATCCAAGTTATTTTGTTTAACTTGGAAACCCTCTTAAGTGTTAGGTAAACTGAAAGAAAAACCAAGTTTACTTTCGTGGGTTGTGTTGTACCAAAAATTTTTGTTTTGTACAAGTGTTGGAGTAACTTGCAAATCTTTAGTTGTGGGAAGACTAACAAACCTTGTATCAAATTTTTGAAAGTGTTGGAGGTTTTACTGTTGATCCTGAAAACTTGTCCAAGGCGCTTTGAACGTTTCCTTTAAACTGCAATTTTGTTTGTAAAACTCCGAATTTTGTGTTAGATTGTTACCCAATGTTCTGTGGTTTTACTTGAAAACCACCTTAATTCCGTAGGAATTGAGAGGGGACTTTGCCGAAAGCTTAAACGTATCAAGTTTCGGGTTTCCCTATCTTTCTTTCTTATACTAGGTGTTGAAGTGAAACTCGAAAACCTCTTGCTTTGGGTTTTGAAGGGAAACCCGAAAATCTTTCTTACTTTAGGTTTTGAGGGAAAACCCTAAAACCTTTCTTTCTCTGAGTTTTGATGGGAAACCCGGAAACGTTTCATACTCTGGGTTTTGAGGGTAAACCTGGAAACCTTTCATACTTAGGGTTTGATGGGAAACCCAGAAGCCTTTCATAGTTTGGGTTTTGGGGGGAAAGCCAGAAACCTTTCATACTCTGGGTTTTAAGGGGAAACCCGGAAACCGTTTTGTACCCGAGGTTTAATTCTAGGGCAAACCTGAAAAACCTATGTCTTTCGATTTTCATTCCAAGGAGAAGTCCCAAAAACCTTTTAGTTCGCGGTTTAATTCTAGGGTAAACCTGGAAAACCAATTCAAGGTTCAACTCCCGCATAACTCCTGGAAACCTTTTACTCTATGGTTTAATTCTAGGGAAAACCTGTAAAACCAATTTCTTTTAAAGGTTAAACCCAAGGATAACTCCTGGAAACCTTTATATTCTACTGTTTAATTCTAGGGCAAACCTGTAAAACCAATTTTTAAAGGTTCTTACCACCAAGAGTTGTACTTATGTATTGAAATAATGGTTCTTACGACCAAGAGTTGTACTAATGTATTGAAATAATGGTTCTTAGCACCAAGAGTTGTACTAAAGTATTGAAACCTGTGTAGCTTACTGAATATAGAAATGTAGTATTGTACAAAACAACAAACTAACATTCAATTTTCGTATGGTATATGATATTTTTGATTGCTTGCCACAACAATAACAATTAAAAGTTTACAATTTTGTTTTGTTGCATAAGTTGTATAAATTCAACAATCTATAGCAAAGTGTTAACATACATGTATCTTGTAACTTAGAGTGACATATGTACTTCATTAAACAAATAAAATTGTTCAAGTAGACAAGTGTATTGTTTGTATCCAAGTGCAAACAAATTATTGACAAGTGGTCTTTCTCTTGCATTATTTTTTCTTTTATTTCTCCTAAGTGTTCCATTGACACTTCCTAGAAGCAACACCTGGAGATTTTTGCCTTACTAGTAGTTAGCAACAACAAATCTTCAATTTTGCAAATAATGAAACATTCTTCGGAGTAAAATTCATTCAAAGAAACTATTTTGAAGGCAATTTAAATTTAACCACCGATTCGAATATTCAATGTCAACTTCAAGGAACAAAAATCTTGATCTTGATTAACTAAGATAAGAATTGAAATTGGCCGAAATTTTCTGACCGAACTCAAATCTGTCTTGAATCTAAATACTTATTTCATTAATCGAAACCAGTAGATTAGAATCTCTCGTGGAAAATCCTCAAAATTAACTTATTTCATTGTTTACACACTCTTAAATTCTTCTCTGTGATGACTGTTTTTTGTGGAGATTTACTGTGAACCAATTCTGATTATATTTTGAAGGTTGTTAGATCGGATCCCGATCTGTAATCTTCACGAATATAACAAGTTTAAATTGCTGAAAGAAAGGATAAGAAACTTATCTTCTGAATCATGATCTTCATTTTCTTGATATGGATCACACTGGTTTTTCCGGCGAGTTTGTCGATGAACCTTTGTAACTCCATTAACTCCGTTGAGTTTTCAAGTCACTGGAAATCTTCTACTGGAGATCAATCTGACGAAGGTAGATCCTAACAAGATGTTATTCTTTCTTATTTCATCAATCACAGCTTAAAATCTGAGAAAAATGAAATCAGATTTGGTTCTTGAATGAAGATGAAGATTAATCTAGAGTGAAATTCTGATTATTGTACTTGTTCATATACGAAACTTAAAGTGATTAAAGTAAGATACTTATCTTCAAGATTCGAAGAGTTTCTTGAAATCGAAACTATCATGTAGAAATGAGTTTCCAAATGCCGTCAAGATCAAAACAGAGAAAACCGAGATTTATCAAGATTGGTTCAAGAAGATTTCAGGAACGTTGATGATCAGAATTGCAGGCGGAACTCCATGATCCTTGGTTGAAAATTGATTTTAATTGATCATATGAGAGAGAGAAAAGAAAACTTATCTGTTCATCAAGATCGGGGTATTGATCGTCAAGAACTGAACTTCATCTACGAAAGCTACTGTGTCTTCGTCTGCCGAAGGCAAATCTCTCCGAGAAGGCTCATCAATCTTTTCTTGCAGTTGAGAACCAGATTCCGAAGAGGTTGACCTTGCCTTTTTCCGCCCATGTCGACGTGTTATACCCCATATTTTTATTATAGTATTTGTATTTTATTTAGTATGAGTGTACATAACTTAAGTTGAGTGTGTTTAGTATTTTGGTGTTTGTCCGAGGGAACTCATTAGTAATAGTTTTCCCTTATTCCTACAACCAAACACTTAGAAAATCTAATTTATTTAGAAATCCAACTCTTTTAGGAAACTTATTTGTGGTGGGTTAATTTTAGTTTCTAATTTTTGTTTACTATTTTCGTACTAGCTTTTTAGGAGGTATTTGAGAGGGTCCTTAAATCTTAATTTGGAGTTGTTTTATGCTTAAAAATGGTCCTTAGGTTATGGGATAACTGGGGTAGTAAATTTTTATGTTTTTAGTAGGTTTAGAACAAGTGGGTTGAGAGGGTGGAAGAAATCAGCAACTAGAGATAAACCCTAGGGCTGTAAAGTTGAAGAGGATAGAGAACTGTTAAGAGAAGATAACGACAAAGGAGCTGTGTGCAGATAAGTTTTCTTATTCCTACGATATTTGTAGTCTTTCTCAACCAAGAAAACTTGACGTTAGGGTACTTCTAATCTGTTTTAACAAGTGTAGATTGATTTTACTTGCGATGTAACATGCTGTTATGATACTGTTTTGATTGGTTATATGCTAAAACCTATTAATAAGTTACAGATTTGATTATACTTTGGTTAGAACCTATTATTATGATGCTGAATGGATTATATTTGGACTGTAACATGTTAACATACTGTTGTTAGCATTATATTTGGATTGTAACATGTTAATATGCTGCTGTTAGGATTTTTATTCGGGCTATAACATATTAATGAGTTGCGGTAGTGACTATATATAGGATCTAAATTGTTGATGGTATACTGTTTGACTATGTATGGGTTATAAGCTGTTGATTTGTTGCTGTATATAATCTATATAGGTTTTGAAGTGCTGATAAGTTTCTTTTAGAGTTAAACCTACTGATACACTGCTGGTTGGATTATATATAAGATATAACCTGCTTATAGGCTGTAGTATTGGTTAAATAAGACTATACCTTAGTCGTTTTGTTAATTGAATTTGTGTTAGGTTTTGATACACATCTTAAATTTACACTAATAAATGTCAGAGTAATTTTCTTGTTTGCGCACTTTATATGGTTTGATTCTATTGCAAAGTTTGTTTGGAGTAGATGGTTTAGCAATGTTGATGTTTTATGTTGGATGCTATTCTAATCTTGTATATGCGATATGTGGGATTATGCTAATTGAGTTATTGGCGTGTCTTACTCTGCAAATAGAAATTTAGCTTGTAATGTATGTGTGATGAACCTTGTAGATTCGGATGATAAGACTCTTACGAGAATAGTATGAACTATTAATCATCAGTCTTAGATGTACCAAGTAAGACAATCTAGATAATTAGCTGTGAACTGCTTGAGATGATGTTGTGCATCTCAACGATAGGTGGTTGGCTCGACCTTCTCTTATCTTGATTATGCGATTACCGAGGGGTCACATAAGTAATTTATAAAGGTGTACTTTTATCGAGGCTAGTAACCTGTCGTATGTAGGAGAAAGGTCGATGTTAACACAAGTTCACCCAAACGGTTGGGTTAACTTGTGGACCATAGAAGGTGGGGTGGATAGTTGGAGGGATAGATTGAGTGAACTTGAAATCTCGAGATCCCACTTAATAAATTAGAGACAACAACCTATGTCAGATGCTAGATGTAGCGATTCTTATTGTGTTTGTTGAGAAATTAGGAAAGTTGGTTGAACTCGCATAGAAGTTGAAAAGTGGTGTAGACACCATGTTGTGAGTGTTCTTGGGAACTACGTTATGCTTAATCCCTATCTGAGTACGTAGGCAGCCGCAATGCGGTTCAGCATAAAAATATAATAAACTTATTTATGTTGTTGGTGTTGATGAATTGACTTTTGTGTTTTTTTGACTATATAAGGTAGTGTGCTATTGATTGTAATTTTATGAGTTACAATTTGTTTGGACTTAGTTTTAGGTCGAAAGTTATAGGTTTGGTTGTAAGGTGTCGAGTCATGAGTTTGGATTCGGGTTTAAACAGTAATTAGAATTTGGGGCGTTACAGAATGGTATCAGAGCTTAGGCTCTAGATCTACTTGGGACTGTTTGTGTGGGTTCTACCTGGGTTTAATCTGTTGTACAAATTTATAACAGTTATCCACTTGATTTGTGCATGTAGGTGAAATTTATGTCAGTTCTTACTTTGCTTTATTTTATGTAAATTATGTGGTTTATGACTATGTTAGCTCCTAAATTGTAATGTTTGCTAGGAGTTTATCGCATTGAAGTGCGTTCTACAATACTTTCAATAAGATTAATGGAGTAACTTTTGTCTTGGAAAAGCATGCATGTGCTCATTTGCCATTAAAGAGATTAAGGAATTACTCATTGTATTTAATGTAAGGAAACTAGTGTGGTATTGTAACATCATAATGTAAGAAGACAGGATACGCACAACATTTTTTTGAAATGGGAATGAATATATTAAGAAAAGAGAAGAATGTACAAAAGAATAGGATCAGTCATTGGAGCTTAGACTACAACGCCTGGACGACCCGCTCCCAAAAAAAGACAATCCTAGAAGTGGAACTGACTGACAACACCCAACCCTTTTCCCCACCCATACAGTACACCCTTAACTCTAAGGACAAGATCGTGTAACGATTAGGAGGCTGATTGAAAGATCATCTCGTTCCGGGACTTCCAAATGACCCAAAACACAGCATGTGGAATGAGTTTCCAAAGCTTGCGGCCATGCTTTGAGAACTTAACACCAATCCACGCGCAGAGCATATCACCTGGGGTCCTAGGACAGCACCACAGAAATCCAAAGGAGCTGTTGAATAGATTCCACACTTGAGATGCCCACTCACAGTGTATCAAGATATGCTCTACCGACTCTTCCTGCTTACCGCACAATTCGCATCTGTTGGCAAACGAAAAACCGCGTCGTTGGAGCGAATCCAGGGTTGGAATCTTTCGAAGAACTGCTGCCCAAACAAAAAAATTAACCTTCGAGGGAGGTTCAGGTCTCCACACCAATTTAGAGGGGAAGGAGGCTGTCGTATTCTCCCTACGAAAGCTAATATAAGCTGCTTTTACCGAGAACTGCTTGTCTGAATCATCCCACACCCTGGAATCCTTCTTCTCCATATCAACGACCACCGCATCAAGGTTGCTGAGCAGCTCTGCAACCTCCTCGATTTCCCAGTCATTAATCTCCCTCCTAAGAAAGAGATTCCAAGACACCACACCGTTATGCACATGAGCAAACTCAGCAACAGAACCTGACTTGTTTGTGGAAATCGAGTAAACCGTAGGAAACCTTAATTTCAGCGGCTCCCCTTGACACCATTGGTCTTCCCAGAAAGCAATCGACGTACCATCACAAACTGAGAACGAAATTTTGCTCCTAAATAAGGTCCCTGTATTTGTCACTCCCCTCCAGATCCCCATCCCATAAGTCAACAGTCTATCACCTGGATCCCACCCCCAATTCTTCTCCCTATACTTATCCACAATGATTTTCCTCCATAGGGCATCCCTTTCCTCCCCAAACCGCCAAAGCCACTTCGCCAACAGAGCTCTATTCATACACCGAATATCCTTAACCCCCCAGCTCTTAGGAGAGCAAATCTTCTCCCAATTAACCCAATGCAGCCTTTTCTTCTCCACCGCATCATGCCAAAGGAAGTCTCTCATCTTCTTCTCGAGGATCTTTGCAACCCCCGCCGGAATCATGAAGAGAGACATGAAATAGATTGTCAGCGAGGCTAAGGAGCTATGAATCATGATCAGCTTACCCCCTTTCGACAACATATTTCTTTTCCACAAAGCAACCTTCTTATCGAATCTTTCTATCACCGAGTCCCAAATTTTCGTCTCTTGATACTGAGCACCCATCGGGAGGCCCAAATAGGTCGAAGGAAGAGCACCAACTCTGCACCCCAAGCAACCAACCAACTGATCCACAACATCCCCACTGACCCCCTACCCCGAATACAGCTGATTTATTAAAGTTCACCTTAAGACCCGAAGCAGCCTCGAACCATGTCAGTAACGACTTCAGAACTGAAACCGGATCCAAAGAAGCATCTAGGAAAATCAGTGTGTCATCTGCAAATTGCAGATGAAAGATGCTCTCCCCCCCGTCTTTCACTGAGAAACCTCTAATCAGGTCCAAATCTTCCGCCCTCTTCAACACTCTACTAAAGACATCAGTTACTAGGATAAACAGCAAGGGGGATAACGGATCCCCTTGTCGCAGACCTCTAGAAGAAAAGAACGCCCCTTTTGCTGCTCCATTAATCATCACTTTGAAAGAAGCCGTCGAGATGCAGTTGTGGATCCACCACCTCCAGTACTCCCCAAAGTCTTACAGCCTCAATATGTGATCTAGAAAGTCCCAGGACACATGATCATAAGCCTTTTCTAAATCAATTTTAACCAACACACCCTCCAAGTTCTCCCTTGTCCTTGAGTCCAAGCACTCATTCGCGATCAACACCCCATCTAAAATCTGCCTGCCCGCCACGAACGCACCTTGAAATGGAGAGATCAATTTTTCCAAAACTAGCTTTAACCGAGAAGCCAAGACCTTGTAGATAATCTTGTAAACCCCTCCCAAAAGGCTAATTGGCCTGAAATCCTTGAAGTTATCAGCACTAGCAATTTTTGGGATCAACACCAAGAAAGTCGCATTTAAATCCTGTTCTAAAATACCCCTCTCCTGAAAATCTTTCACCACCCTCATGAAATCCTCCCTCATAAAGAACCAGCATCGGGCAAAGAAAGCGATCGGAAAACCATCCGGGCCTGGGGCTTTTTCCTGCCCAAGATCGCGAATGGCTTTCAAGATTTCCTCCTCCTCCATAGGTAATTCTAACGCCGCCGCCTCATCATGAGAGAGAGAAGGAACTGCTAGCCCTTCCACCCCCGGTCTCCACGCGTGAGCCTCATACAGATTAGAAAAGAACTTCACCGCCTCCTTGCTGATGTTGTCTGTCCCCTCAATCTCACCTTGATCCGTCACCACAGAAGAAATCTCATTGTTCCTCCTTCTAGCACTAGCAATCGTATGGAAAAACCTGGTATTTCTCTCATACTCTTGAAACCATTTGCAACAAGATTTTTGGTTCCAGTTACGGTCTTCCAGTATCAGCAACTTATTCCAATCAGTTTTAGCTTCCAACCTATCGCTCCATTCCTGAGTGCTCAATTGTCTAGACTCCTCAATGAGATCTAGATGTTGGACCTTTGATTGAGCAATTTGCATTTTTTCTGCCATTTTACCTAACTTCAGAGAACTCCAGCTTCTCAACTTCTCCTTAATCCAGTTCAATTTACGGGAAAACGCAAAGCCCGGCTCATTTAGAAAAGTTACCTCATTCCACCACGCTTCAAGTTCTCGAATGAGCGATTCCTCGGAAAACCAGCTCATCAAGAATCTGAAGGGAACAGGCCCCCAATTACAGCCCCCACCGTCTAAGAGGATTGGGTGGTGATCTGAAATGGGTTTAGGTAGAATGGAGCATTTTAACTTGTTGAATTTCACCTCCTAGTCAGCATTCACTAAGAATCTGTCAAGGAGACACATGACCGGGTCCTCTTGGCCATTAGACCAAGTAAATTTCTCCCCATGCATCGGAAGATCAATCAACCCATGCCTCCCAACCATCTCCGCAAACTCCTTCATGCTGGTCGTCACCGTAGAGCCCCCTTTCTTTTCACCAGAAAACCGAATAACATTGAAGTCCCCCCCTACACACCAGGGGAGGTCCCAAAGATCACGAAGAGTGTCCATTTCCTCCCAAAACTGAGAACGTTGGTACCTGATTACCGGACCATAGATACCAGTAAACATCCAGCTGAAACCATCTGCTACCGATCTACAAATGAGGGATAGAGAGAAGGCTCCTGGCAGAACCATATCCACCTCCAGCAGATCCAAATCCCACATGCAGATAATACCACCTGAAGCTCCATTCGAAGGTAAGTAGTCCCAACCCACTCTGAATCTACCCCGAAGTCTTCTCACAAGCTCCATACTAACCACTTCTTTTTTGGACTCTAAAATCGCCACTAGATTCGCCTTATTCTCCCGAATACACTTCCTTACTGCTAAGATTTTATCGATAGACCCTAGACCCCTCACATTCCACACTAGGATCCGGGGTATCATTGAACAACTTCGTCCCCCTTAGTCTTCCTAACCCTTTTTGTTCCTTCCTCTACCACGAAGGCACTTTGCACCAAGTCGCAGTCCAGCCTTCTCAACTCTCTCGAAACCCTCACCACGCCTGAGTTCCGATCCGTATCCACGGCTGCGCTTTGTCGTGTCGACTCAATCTGATTTTCCGCACCAGCATCAGCTTCCATACCTTCCCCCAACTCCGTTTGCATGACATTCTGCTCCACCCCTTTCTCTTTCCAAACCCCCAGCTGGTGCAAAAGGATTTGGACTCGATTAGGGTTACCTGCAACTGAGTAACCTAATCTAATCCCCAAATCCAAGGCCTTAATGAATTCAGGATCAGCATTCGTACCTGAAATAACCATTGAGGCATGTCTCTGAGAATCCAAGACTCTGGAGAAAGAGGGTGAAATCCCCCTGCACTCCACTGAAACTTCTGGGGTCAGTAGGTCCTTCCCGGAGACCGTAACCGAAGCTTCCTTGAGCGATGGTGCTAAACTCAACCTTGGCGACACCGTATTCTTCAGTCGTACCTTGGCAGAGCTCTCCTCCGAGTCCCCCACCTCTGAAAAATTGGAAGAATCAACATAGTCGACAAGTTTATCTTCTCCAAAAAGAACACAGCCTCCCCAACTTGGGCCTATATTCGAGCTCTTGCCGCGGTTTGCAGAAATTATCCACACTGGACTTTTCCGGAAGTGCCCAATTGTCTGGCCATTCCCCACCATCATCATGGGCTTGGCCCACCACCAGATTAGCCACCCGGCTACCCCCCTTTGAAGACTCCCCCGTAAGCCCACCGAACCCCGAGCCCACCTCCCTGGGCCTTAGGTTCACTTGTCCTCCCACTTCAGTCATAACAATAGGAGATCCCTCCTTGTTCTCCCCATTCACTTTCCGAGACTCAGCCAACCTGGCCTTTTTCCGTTGTCGATATCTTCTCTTCCTAGCTCTCCTTCCTGCACCCACCAACTTACCCTCCTCCAGAATAGGACACGTATCTTGACTTGGCCCCACCTCTAAAAACTTTTCTTCACCTACCCCTTTTTTCTCTCCAATCCCCTCCCTTCCCCTTACGTACAACCAACAATGGGTGAGAAGTCAGAGAGGGTTGCGTGTGGGCCACCTGACTACTCTGAGCGGGAACCGTTCCCATTTTGTGTAAGTCAACATGACATCTCCCTTCTTCTCTTACAGCTTTACCCGTCAAAGGTAGGGTGTTCGTACCCTTCTGTCTCATCTCACCTACCCCTAACCCTGGCTCCTGCATGCAAAACGTCGCCGGCGTCGTTACCACCACCTTCGATACCGAAGCATCCCAAACCAGAGGGATCGTCGCTGGCATTGGGGTATCCACGTTTCTCCAGACTTTGAGACGCCGGAAAGTTGATTCCTTCCAAAGGTGAAACGGGATTCCCTTTAAAGCAATCCACCGTATTTCCTCCGAAGGCCCCAATTCATTGATTTCTGGGAACCATCTAGACAATATGACCTTGCCACCGTCTATCACCAACGTCAAGGAGTTTATCTGCTACGGCGTCCGACTCCGGGAGAAACACAACTCTGCCTTGTTCAAAAGGGAAAACTTCCACAGGCTTACCCCCCAGCAGCGAAGAAATACCCATCGAAACTTCCAGACAAGACAAATCGAGTGGAAAGGAGCCAACCACCGCTCTCGACCACACGCCAAAACTCCCTTCCCTCTGCTCCTTGGGCACCACCTCCGTATAAGTTCCGGCTTTTAGCTTAGGGATCGCTGGTTGAATCACTTTTTGGTTTAACCCTCTCCGCATTATTCTGTGGTTGTCGTCGTAGGATACGCACGACATTAGGATATGGGCTCCTGATGAGAAAGGGATTTTCTCAGTAAAATCTCTATACCTTCTACTCACCAAGGACCAAAGGCCGGAGTTCATATGTAAGAAGATATGGTCGGCACCAGTTCCACAGAGGGTTATCTTTTTTATGTGGGAGGCCAGTTTACACATGATTAATACTATTGATCGCCTTCAGAGATGTGGTAAGACTTCGGTCAATAGGTGCTTTATGTGTAAAAATGCGTCGGAGTCTGCCCACCATTTACTCTTCTCATGTACTTTCGTCAATGGGGTATGGGCATATTTCCTACAGCAGGTCAATATGGTCTAGACTTTTCCGAGGAGCGTGCAAGACTGTTTTCTCTCTTGGTCCTGCCCAGTTAAATCCCCTAGGGGTAAACTAATCTGGGAACTCCTTTTCTTTGCATTAACCTGGGCTATCTGGAAAGAAAGGAATAGGAGAGCTTTTGAGGACGTGGAAAAGGATATGGATGCTGTCATCTTGGATGTGAAAGCTCTTGTCTACCAATGGGCTAAAACGGACAAGCTTTTTTGTAACTCGCAATTTCACGAGTTTGTATTTTTTTGGGATTCACTCCTTCGGTAATCATTTCATAACCGCTGGAGTTGGGGTGTCGCTCCTCTTACGAGGAGTTTTCGTTTCTTGTATAAGGGGCCGTTTCAGGCTATTACTTGTATATTTACTTGCCCCTTTGGGGTCTATTAATAAAATTTTGCCCTTATCAAAAAAAAAATTAATGTAAGGAAACTAGTGTGGTATTGTAACATCATAATGTTGATTATGAATGAAATAATTATTGAAGAACATCAGATAAGTTCTTTTGTTAATACTAATTGGGTTGACAAGGTAACATACATTTGGTGGCTTAGTGGTTGGCTCGACCCTCTCTATGTGTAGTTATGCGATGACCGAGGGGTTGCATAAGGATAAGGTGAACTTAACCGAGGCTGGTTACCCACATATTGAGCAATAAGGGTCGATGTTAACACAAGGATACCCAGTGCGCGATTGGGTAATTGTGGACCACGAATTGGCGATGTGAGTAGAGTTGCCTATTTAGTTACAAAAGTGTAGTTCCTCGTGTTAGAATTACACGAGTAACAAGTTACAAAATGGTAGTTCATCATGTTGGAATTACATGAAAAACATTCACTGTTGGCTAAGTGAGAATAGAATTGATCATTTGGTCACAAAAGGATAGTCTATAGAGTAGGGACTACATGAGCAACAAGCACGAGGGGAAGTCAGAAAACTTCATAACGTGGGTTGGGAGGAAGTCTGTTGGCCGAAAGGCATGGGAGGACTCTGAATCCGTAGAATTAAAGAAATGAACCTCTCTCTACTTGTAAAATGGCTGTGGTGATTCAGAAATGAAGCAACAAGGCTGTGGAGACGTATTATAGAGGCTAAGTATGGGGTTATGGAAAATGGCTTAGAGCCGAAAATTCCAAAAACACCCTACGGAGTGTCGATATGGAGAGGAGTTACTAATATCTGTTTCAAATTCAAAAGAAGTACAAGGTTCAAAGTTCACAGTGGAGGGGCAATAAGGTTTTGGGAGGATACGTGGTTAGGCGACGGTCCTCTAAAATCAAGATACCCAATCATATTTTCAATCTCATCTGCTCAATCAGCTTCAGTATAACAAATGTGGAGGGTAGATAATGGCAATGCTGGTTGGGACCTCAGTCTTCGACGAGACTTAAACGATTGGGAGTTTGACGAGCTCTCAAATATTTTAGCAGAACTCGACCAGGTAACTCTAAACGTAGAGGCTGAGGACGAACTGGTATGGAAACCCGGGATTGATGGCAGCTTCTCAGTATCATCTTTTTATGAGATTTTATCGGGTGTAAGTAAGATAGAGAGGCCGGTGTTCAAGATTATCCGGAAAGCCCCAATACCCTATAGGGTTAATTTTTTCGTATGAGAGGCCAGTCTACATAGAATCCACACCTAGGACAGGCTGCAACGATGGGGTATACCGATGGTAAACATGTGCCCAATGTGTAAGTCCGATTACGAATCGGCACATCATCTCCTGTTCTCCTGCAAATTTGCATCAGAGGTGTGGGCGCACTTTATGGATCTCTTTAACATTTCATGGGTGTTCCCGGGTTCAGTCGAAGCATACATACTGTTATGGGATTTCCCCTCTAAAAGACCTAAGCTGAAGCTTCTGTGGCAAGTGCTAATTTATGCCGTTATGTGGAGGATCTGGAAGGAAAGAAATAATATAATTTTCAATGATGAAGAGGAACAATTGGATTCATTTTTAGTCAACACGAAAATTCTAGTCTACTGTTGGGTTTCTTCATCCAAGTTTTTTGTAGGATCTAGATGTCAAGACTTTATATTCTGTTGGGATCCCTTATTAGGGGGCTTTTTGAGATCGCCAGATGGGGGGCAGATCTTAGAGTTTACATTTGTATAAATACATATAGTATACGTTTTCTATTTTTGTACATTTTTTGACATATTGACTATNAAAAAAAAAAAAAAAAAAACAAGCACGAGGGAAATGGTTACGGATGCACAACACGCAGTATAGATTTGCAGACAGCTTAATGCTATATGATCTACCTAATAGCATATGTGGTGAGAGTGAACCTAATGGGTGTAAAATTAAGTCATCAAAGGCACGATGAACTTAATCACGATAATGATTTTATTAAAAAAAAAATCATGATAATGAAAGGATCCCTTTACAGACAGCTGAAGTGTGGCATACTCGTATTGGAATAATTCAGTGTAGATAGTCTTGTATGTTATCAGATCTTCCATCGCTAACCTATGTTGCCAATGCCGCTATGAGAATATAAAATTCTCTGGTGTGGTAATTTATACTAAAATGTAATATGCATTGAAAGTTGTGCAAAACAATGTTGCTACACCAATTTAGTTTATTATGCATACTTTAATGATGGAATCATGTTTGAAATGATTTGTTCTAATAGTAGCTAGAATTATGCTTTGTTATGTATTGAACTCTAGATTTATGGGATGAAATTCCTTTTAAGGGGGGTAGATTGTAATACCCGGGATTTTGGATCCTTTGTTTAGACCACCAGGTCGGTGGACCCCATAAGATTGGAATGGCTTTTACTAAATCTTATAAGATGGTTAGAATGATTTTTTCTACATGATTTGGCGTGCTTGTGACTATGTAATGATGACCATGGTTGTTAGAAAAGTGTGTGTTTGAGTAAAAGATATTGAAGGCTTATGGTCGTTGGAGCATAAAGAGTAGTTACGTGGTAGTGGGAGGATATTGGAGTCTGTTAATCTCATCTTTTCATTAGTACATCTGATTTCGAGGACGAAATCTTATTTTTACGGGGGAATATTGTAATACCCCATATTTTTATTATAGCATGTTGTATGATTTGTATTTTACTTGGAGGGCGTTTGGCAACCAGAAGCAGAAGTGCTTCTGCTTCTAAAAAAAGCAAAAGTGATTTTGATAAGTAAAAAATAAGGAGAAGTTTGTATGGTAAACTACTGACTTACAAGTCTAAAAAAATGATGAGTTATTAGTTGTTACACGGAACTCGAGGAGAAGCAACTTCTATGAAGTAGAAAAGCAAAAAAAATTTGCTAAAAAAGGAAGCAACTTTTTTGCTTCTAGAAGTCACTTTGAAAAAATGTTACCATACAAACTTTTTTGCTTTTTGACTTATATAAGTTAAGAAGCAACTTCTTAAGTGGTTGCCAAACGCCCTCTTAGTATGAGTGTACATAACTTAAGTTGGGTGTGTTTAGTATTTTGGTGTTTGGGGGCTGATTTAGCTGAATTGGATTAGGATTAATCTAATCTAAGGGAACTCATTAGTTATAGTTTTCCCTTATTCCTACAACCAAACACTTAGAAAATCTAATTTATTTAGAAATATAACTATTTTAGGAAACTTATTTGTGGTGGGTTAATTCTAGTTTCTAATTTTTGTTTACTATTTTTGTACTAGCTTTTTAGGATGTATTTGAGAGGGTCCTAAAGTCTTAATTTGGAGTTGTTTTATGCTTAAAAATGGTTTAGGACTCTTTTATTAAGAGTTATATATATAAGATTCTCCTAGTAAGAAATTTAGGGTTTTTTTTTTAAAAAATAATAGTTGGAACAAGTGGGTTGAGAGAGTGGAAGAAATCAGCAACTAGAGATAAACCTAGGACTGTAAAGTTGAAGAGGATAGAGATTTGTTAAGAGAAGAGAACGACAAAGGAGCTGTGTGCAGATAAGTTTTCTTATTCCTACGATATTTGTAGTCTTTCTCAACTAAGAAAACTTGATGTTAGGGTACTTCTAATCTGTTTTAACAAGTGTAGATTGATTTTACTTGCGATGTAACATGCTGTTATACTACTGTTTTGATTGTTTATATGCTATAACCTATTAATAAGTTACAGATTTGATTATACTTTGGTTAGAACCTATTAGTATGATGCTGAATGGATTATATTTGGATTGTAACATGTTAACATTCTGTTGTTAGCATTATATTTGGATTGTAACATGTTAATATGTTGTTGTTAGGATTTTTATTCGGGCTATAACATGTTAATGAGTTGCGGCAGTGACAATATATGGGATCTAAATTGTTGATGGTATACTGTTTGACTATATATGGGTTATAAGCTATTGATTAGTTGCTGTATATAATCTATATAGGTTCTGAAGTGCTGATAAGTTTCTTTTAGAGTTAAAACCTACTGATACACTGCTGGTTGGATTATATATAAGATATAACCTGCTTATAGGGTGTAGTATTGGTTAAATAAGACTAATAAATGTTTGAATAATTTTCTTGTTTGCGCACTTTATATGGTTTGATTCCATTGCAAAGTTTGTTTGGAGTAGATGGTTTAGCAATGTTGGTGTTTTATGTTGGATGCTATTCTAATCTTGTATATGTGATATGTGGGATTATGCTAATTGAGTTATTGGCGTGTCTTACTTTGGAAATAGAAATTTAGCTTGTAATGTATGTGTGATGAACCTTGTAGATTCGGATGATAGAACTCTTACGAGAATAGTCTGAACTATTAATCATGACTCTTAGATGTACCAACTAAGACGGAATCTGGACAATTAGCTGTGAAGAGCTTGAGATGATGTTGTGCATCTCAACGATAGGTGGTTGGCTCGACCTTCTCTTATCTTGATTATGCGATTACCGAGGGTCACATGAAATTTATAAATGTGTACTTTAGCCGAGGCTGGTAACCTGGTCTATGTAGGAGAAAGGTCGATGTTAACACAAGTTCACCTAGTGCACGGTTGGGTTAACTTGTGGACCATAGAAGGTGGGGTAGATAGATGAAGGGATAGATTGAGTGAACTTGAAATCTCGAGATCCCACTTAATAAATTGGAGACAACAACCTATGTCAGATGCTAGATGTAGCGATGCTAATTGTGTTTGTTGAGAAATTAGGTAAGTTGGTTGAACTCGCATAGAAGTTAAAAAGTGATATAGACACCTTGTTATGAGTGTTCTTGGGAACTACGTTATGCTTGATCCCTATCTAGGTACGCAGGCAGCCGCAGTGCGGTTCGGCATAAAAATATAACAAACTTATTTAAGTTGTTGGTGTTGATGAATTGACTTTTGTGTTTCTTTGACTGTATAAGCTAGTGTGATGTTGATTGAAATTTTATGAGTTACATTTTGTTTGGACTTAGTTTTAGGTTAAAAGTTATAGGTTTGGTTGTAAGGTATCGATTCATGAGTTTGGATTCGGGTTTAAACCGTAATTAGAATTTGGGGCGTTACACGACGATTGTGTCTTACTAGCTCAGAGAAAAAGATTGCCGGACGGCGCCAAAATGAAGGAAGTATTACCTTCACCCAAAGATCTAGAGAGAGAAAGTAAAGAGTTCTAGAGAGAGAATAGTGAATTCTCTAATCTCCAGATAAGTCTCCCCTAAATGAGAGGCTTGTTCCTCTATTTATAGCTTTACTTAAGGTAAGAGTCAAACCTCTTATCAATCAGCAATGGACATCTGTCATCCACTTCATAAGTGTGTGACAGTTGTTTATTTACTTTCTTTTTTATCTGTTTTCCATTTGGAAACCACTTTTCTTTAATAATAAAGTAGATCTTTTTATTAGAAACTTGAATCCAAATAGGTACTCCCACAGACAACATAGACAATAAGTGAGAGTGAAAAATAAAGGTCTTCCCTGTAGCTGTCAGTAACCTGAACTTAGCTGGTAGAGGTTTGTTTTATCTTTTTACTTGTAGCCGGTACAGTTATAGTAAAAAAAGAGATAGTCAAAGAACTATACTGAAGTTGTGCAGTAAACTGTACATATTTGGTACAGTTGCACTACAAAAAGAAACCTAAGAAGTCTATCAATCTAACAGAATTAACAGTCACGTAGGAGGAGAATCTTAACCACCTTGCTTGCAACCTGCATAACATGGCAGTCAGCAGCCCCTTCGATACCTTGTACCTTTTTATCGGCCTCCCACTATATTACAGATACAAGAGTCACATAATTTTATGAGGTGGTTGATAATGCCTATATTTTGCCCAGAAAAGTTGATCAATGGCTGGGTTTCTCTCTGGAAGGTGTTCCACCTACTTTTAGTTTAGGATTTAGCATTCATAAGTTCAATAGTCTAGATTGTATGGTCTTGTTAAGTTGGATAGATTGGGTTTTACCAATGTACGTTAATGGTTTGTTAGGGGTTAGGTCTTATGTGCCCCCAACCCCACTTCCCCTCTTTTTGCATTATAAATAAATTTTTTTAGTTGGTGGGGCAGATGATGAATTCATCTGGGGGTTGGGATTTTCTCAGTTAGCCATGTTGATGCTTTTGCCTTCCTTTCTTTTAAAAAAAGTTCAATATTCTAGTGTTTACGTCAAAACCATGAAAGTTTCAATTTATATTGGGAGTCGATATAGCACCAGGTCAACTTTCAGCTCAAAAAAGCCCATATTAATATATTACATTATATTAGCTGTTATTGTTGTTGTGGCCAAATGATATCTGAAAAGGTGATTGGTATCCACTGGCCTATGTCTGATGTGTCTCACTCTGAAATTTATTAGTTCGGGTTCGGTACAACCTTTTTGCATCCATTTGTTATAGGCGATTGAAAATTTCTTCTATAATGATGAGCCAATTTGATCAGTTAGCAGAGGGGAAGTAATACTACATGCAAAACGAAATTGAACAAATCTACGTATGATTTTATGGACAAAGTTCCTTTGCAATATTTGAACACCATTTGTGCAGGCATTATTTTTGTTTTCGTCATTTCTTTCTCTCTATTGTTAGTATGCTTATATCTGTGTTATATGCTAGTTGCATATTGAACATCATGAATATTTTTTTTAGATGTGGCAATGGAGGGACTCTTTTATCTGCTTGAGATTAATAACTGGAACTGCTATACCTTCTTATGCGTTTCCATGTACCATGCCATCAATTGAATTTGGATTTGCAAGATAACATGGTAACAATTACATCTTAAGACTTGATGAACAAACCCACAACTTTTATTGGTTATTTTGATAACAGGGTTAGTTCATTTTTTCTAGAAAAACACAATCAGTAACAACCAATCGAAGTTGTGGTTTTTGTTCACCCACGTTAGAGGGTAATAAACAATTAGACTCTAATAGCCTGTTTGTCTTTTTGCCACTAATTAGTGGCAGACCACACAAAATAGTTTTTGGTTTTAACCACTAATTAGTTGTAGTAAGAAGCAAACCTTTAATTTTGGGCCTTAAACCCTTTAAGTGGTTGGAGTGATTGGAAACAGCTTATTACCACTTCATGGGTTTGAAGCCCAAAATTAAAGGTTTGCCTCTAACTACCACTAGTTAGTGATGAAAAATAAAAACTATTTTGTGTGGGCTTCCACTAATTAGGGGCAAAAAACAAACAGGCTATTAGTCATGTATTCATTTTTGTTTCTTCTTAATAGGGTTAATTATATGCTTGCTGAAGTAATTACTGAATCTTTAATTCTGGTCTGTAAATTCCACGTACCAGACCATTTTCAGTTGAATTTCAGATTTCCATAGTTATTAGCTTTCAATCAGAGCTATCTAAACTGCATCCCAAGGCTGATCCCAGAACTCCTAGGCTTTGGGTAAGTCTCAATGTGGTAGTTCATAAGAAGTCGGTATTTACTTATTTATTGTTGTGTAACAGCATTTCTTTCTAATTTCAGCTAGCAATGGAGACCCTACCTCTGAGACTATTTCGAACAAAGTGAACTTGCCTACCTGCAGTGAGGGTGTTATTCTGCTCACTATATTAATTTTTTAAGTTTATTCAAACTTCATTATGTTTAACACTTCAGGACTGCGGCGAGAATATGGCCCTGCACTTTCTATGGAGCAGTCATGGGAAGGCCAAGTGTGATGAGTGCACTGCATCATAATTTCTTATTAGCAGGAAAATGAAGACCTGAGCACTTGAACCTTTTTTTTTTTTATAATAGGATGGTAATAAGCAAGGGTTGTGTGACAAATGAAAGAAAAGGCATGTTAGCTAGTTTTTGTAATACTGATTGCCATAAATGGTTAAATTAACCAACAAAACAAACATGCCACATAAATGTCGTTGAGTATGAAAAGAAAATTGTGGAGCTTCACATTATGTATCAAGTAATATATATATATTGATCGAACAAGTAATATTCTTCTTGTCATGCCAATGGATGACTTAATTGAACAACGTGGGTATGGACAACAGTTGGCATATATGACTGTTCTACATATACTGTTTGCAAATTTATCATTTCATCATGATATATTTCAAATGTTTATAAAAAAAATATATAAAATAGGGGAGGGATACTTGACCCGGTCTTAAAAAGCCCTAAAAGACCCCTAGTTGTGTAGGACCCACATGGGATGATCCAAAGGCTAATTTTTGGTGATCTATATAGAGATGATTTAAAGGCTAATTTTTGGTGACGATGTTCACCCCGCCATGGAGATCATCACCACAAAAAATCAGCCTAATTTAAAATTTCTAACCCATAAAAATTCCATGAAATGGTTTAAAAACAAAGATAAAATGTCATATTTTCACCGTTGATTTCAAACCAACTTTTGATGGGATTTTGACGAGGCAAGTAATGTTTCAATCTCCAATAAGAGTGTTAACTTATTCGATTCTTAATATGCGGAATTAAAAACAAGAATTGAACAATTCAATCTCATAAAAGGTGTGAAAATATGCACAAGAGATTTTGTTTACGAGGACACTAAAACTGGGAAAAACCCCGGGACCTAGTCCAAAAAATAATCCACTAAAAGTTAATGAAAACTTACAAACCGATTTACCACTCGATGGACACGAATTACGACTCCCTCTACGCTCCAACAGCTACGGTGTAAAGTTCTTCCACAAATTCGAACTCCACGAATTTGCCTTTTAGTGGACAATGATGCGTCTCCAACTTGAACTCCTCAAGTCCCGCACCTTGAACCAAAACTCGACTCCTCGAGTATATCACCACGAGCTTGACACTCCAAGCTCAACCATCGGAAATTCACCGGCATACAAAACAGAGCTTTTGGTTTGAAATGAGAAGGATTTGAACCAAGTTCAACAAGCTTAGAATCTATAAATTTCGAGTTAAGCTCTCCAACCACTTGTTGAGGTTAGGGGTGATTGGTTAATTTGAACAATGTAAGATCAACCCCTATTTAACTGAAATGTCCAGCACAAACCCAGAAATCTCTAGTTTGTTTAACGTATAGAACTAGACATAATAATAGAGATGAGAAGGCATTCCATGATCCTTCATTCCACTTAGAGATGTTCCTCACGCTCCAATAATTCTCTCAAAACATGCTTAAGAGGGAATGGGCAAAAAGTTAAAAAAAATAATCTCTTTACAGCTCAAAAAGTCACCAGAATAGTTTGAATCTGGGCGATGGTTTCGAAACCAAGAGGATTGGTTTCGAAACCAACAGGTGGTTTCGAAAGCAATGCCTTTGGTTTCGAAACCAAACTGGAACTGTTGGTTTTTTGTCTTTTAGTTTTGAAACCAACAAGTTTGGTTTCCAAATCAAACTGTTTAGTTTTGAAACCAAACTTCTTCTGTTATCGGATGAGATTTGGTTTCGAAACCAAACTTGTTGGTTTCGAACCAAACTTCATCTGTCATCAGATGAGATTTGATTTCGAAATTAACAAGGTTAATTTTGAAACTCTTTGTTTCCTGTATTAAAATAACCATCAGTTGTTATTTGGTTTCGAAACTAGCCCAAATTCAATTTTTTCTTTAAAAACATTTGTTAAGGCAATTTAAAAGTGTGGGAAACACTCTAATGATCTAACCACCTATAGTACTTAGTTTCTCTAAGTCTCTTACCATCCTAGGATGTTTTGGTGGTGAGTTGAGTTCTTCGGAGCCTTTATAGATTTGTTCAAACCGATTCGACCTAAGACTCTCTAGACTCTAACTCAAGTTACAAATACATTCTTGAGTTTACTTTTGACACGAAAATTGACAAATAAAAACATATGAGAAAACTCATGGACCATACAAAATATATACAAGAGATTTTATTAACAAGGAAAACCCAACCTTGGGAAAATCCCACCACGTCCAGCAAAAATCCACTAAGAGTTAATGAGAACTTACAAACTGATTTACCACTCGATATACACGATTTACGACTCTCTCTACGTTCTGATCAGCAATGGTGTACAGATGTACCATGGCTTCGAACTCCATTAACCGCCTTTTAGTCAATCACCAATTCTAACGCATACAACTTGGAGTCCATCAAGCCAACGTGAACGAATTGTGCATACAATCCGAGTCCACGAACCAACGCCTCCCATAAATTTGATGCGTCTCCAACTTGATTTTTATCAAATCCCGCACTTTGAACCACTACTCGACTCTTCGAGTATTTCACCACCGGTAACAAAAACTTGCATTTTTAGATTTTTATAATGGGGAGGATTGAACCATGTTCAACAAGATTGGAAGCTAAAGATTTATAGTTGAAACTCTCCAAGAAATTGTTGATGAATGGGGTGAATGGTTTATTGAAACAAGAATGAATCAACTCCATTTATAGTGGTGATTCCTAGACCTAGATTTGAAATGCACTAAGTATAATGAGTGCATTTCTAGATCTAGATCTAGAACACACCATTTGCAATGAGTATGTTCTTAGATCTAATCTATGACAACTTCATTCCACCAAGGAGAGCTCCCTACTAACCCTTGTAACCACTTATGATATAATAAGGTCGAACATAGAGTTTAATAGAAAAAGAAAAATTGTAACATCCCATACCTTTGAGTGTATTCATGCCCTACTTGGGTGTAAATAACCAAAGCCCGGAACATTATTTGGATGGGTTTGAAAAGCATTTTGGTCCAACATACTTGGGCTCCATCTATTTGAGTCCAACTAACTGGGTTTTGGGTCCAGGTCAAGTGATCCAATTGGGGCCCACCTCTAGGTCAACTCGTGGTCAACATTACTTACATGTTGGCCTCGGCCAATAGGTCAACATGAGTCACGTGGTCAGGTGAGGGAACCTAGGCTCCAAGAACTCTAAGTGTCCACAAGGCCTAACGATAGTACCACTAGGGTTTTCAGGTTTTGCAGATCACTTCATTGCACATTACGTACTCAAAATAGATGAAACTTTTATATATACGTTTGTAATCATGTGCACATTCTTGTAATATTTTTGAAATATTTTTGTAAAAAACGATCTCACATGAAATAATAGGTTTAGTAAAACATGTACAGACTGACTGCTACTGCATAATGTCTATTTAAAAATTTGTAGTTTACTCCCTGGTTATTGGAAAAATTTTCCTTCAATGCCGTATGAAACTAGACTCAGAGTCGCACAACTTTCGTGTTAGCCAAAGTCTAGTTCGAGACGGATTAGTCCAGAAAGTTAGCGTAATCTAGCCTAAGCGTCACCAATCAGCAAACATCAATACACAACACCACTTTTTTTAAAATCTCAAAACCAGACCTACGCACATCATATAATTATTAAATTTAAAAAACAAACTCCTCTGGATGTTATGAATCTAGAGGTATAAGTGGCACTATATTTCGATTTATAAAACCTTATTAATCGACCAAAAACCAACTATTGGTCAGAAGTTCCAGCATATTGTTTAAATCCAAAAATTAACAAATAACAACATAAAAAGTTCCCAGCATGTCCAAGTAGCAAACCACACCCTTATTCAAGCATGTAAACTAATAAAAGTACTTTGGAGACCTACCTAGTCTTCACCTCCATTAGCACGATGCAAATCTCGCTTAACTTGTGCTCTCTTCACTGATCTATGAAAGATGTAACGATAGGAGTGAGCTTGTGTTCAACAGAGAAATCATTGAACAACCTTTCACCGTACATAAAATAATATATATACAAATAATTTAAAAAATAGCACAATACATTATCAATTTCACCATGACTGATTTATTATTTTTAAATTCGTAGATTTTATACCCATCATACATCGTCCGATCTTCTGCAGGAATCCTACACTTTGGTGGATGTGGTTTGGGATTACCCATCAAACCATAACAGTGTAAGTAGCCATCTAATATTCTTTTCTTATTATATCATCATTAGAGTATTTAATTTATTTGTATACAATTTCAAGGGATTAAAACATCATGAATCAAAATATAACATGCAAATCTTTACGCGATTAAGTTCAGGAAAAAATCCTTCATGAACATGCATCAAAGCAAGGCATACATATATATATATATATAAGATGCTACTTACAATAACCCGCATTTTTTACCCTACCTTTTTAACCGAAAAGCTTGTTAAATTTAAGCTCCAAAGATGAAGATCAAATATGCTTTTATGCACCTAGGTTTTTCCTTTGAGTTATTCTCTATACTTGGTTGATGAAAAATGGCTCCAAGAGGGCACCTAGGGGTGGACTTCCCTTCCTCTTTCTCTCTCTTTTTTTTTTAAACAAATTTCTCCAAAATGGAGAGAATGGAGGAATCGGCTATGCTATAGCTAATCCTCTCCTTTCTCTCTCGTAGATATTTTTATTTTAGAAATTTCTAACCTGTCCCAATTTAATTAAATATCCTCCCTAACTAAAATAGTTGAAATTTAGGTATTTGAGGCAATGTGGGATCGACTCCCTTATAGGCTAGTCGACTAGGGTTTGTATGTTGGATGGTGGTGATGATTTGGTTGCTTCCCATCCAATGGTCCTATAGATCTCCAAAATATTAGGAACTTTTTATTATTTTAATTACTAGTTTTAGAATATTTTTAGCTAACTAAATATTTAGAAAATACAATGGAAGGAAAAATTTAGCACAATGGTCATATGGTGGGATCGATACCTACACTATAGTGTAGATCGATCCTTATCATGTGGAGTGTTATTATGTGCATTTTAACCTACTAAAACTTGTGGGACCTATTAAGATGATTACATGCGTCTCTAATAGCATATCCAATGGTCAAGATTCTCTCAACACCTTACAAAGTTGTTAGGGATATATTTCCTTCCAAATATGCAAGATTTTCTACATTTTATGTAATGAGAGAGATTTTATAGAATTATCTTGTGAGAATTGATTCTCCCTTATGGGGAGATCGACCAAGTCAATACTACTCTCCACCTCCTATTTTGTTATGGTAATTATATCAAGATCTTTCCTAACTTATCTTTTGATGTAAATTTAAACTAACCTAAATTAAAAGATTAATTTAAATCAAATAATACTCGCAAGTGCATGAATCATACATAGATATGGCTCGTATTACGAGGTCAATCCTACAAGGACAAGAATAAAAAGTATCAAACTAAATCTAAAATTAATTAAATTCTAATCCTAGCAATTTGAATTCAGAGATGATCAAAAACTAATGATTAAAATAAAGCAAACAAAATTAAGCAACTAATTAAAAATAATTGAGTAAACCAATGGGAGTAATTACTAAGGTCTTCAGAATCCACATTGTAGAATCCACAATAATTATATATATAGATATTAATTTTCTTCTCGATAGCCACATACTAATCTAGTAATCAAACATGCTAGTATGAAAGATTGAACATCACTACACCAAAAATAGACCTTTTGTAACAGTTATAACCGTTACAATGATTTTTGTAACAGTTATAACTGTTACTAAAGTGGCGTTATTTTTTCCTGCAACACTTATATCCATTGCAAGTAACAGTTATAACAGTTACTTAAATTCATTTGTAACGCTTTTCCATGTTGTTTTTCCTAAAATTTTACCTTAGAAAATACAATTTTGTAACAGTTATTATAACCATTCCTTTCAAAAAAAAAAACAGTTATAACCATTACAAACTGTTCAACGCTTATAAGCGTTGCAATGTTCAAACACATTTATGCCTATTATAACGGTTATAACCATTACAAACTTATCCTTTTTAATTAAAAAAAATGTTAATTTTTTATTCGATTTTGGGGACTCCTACACCTGTACCTACAATACCAAATCTATTGAATTGCATTGATTTCATGTTTGTCTATTATTATAATTTATAGCATTGCTGCCACACCCCATATATATATATATAGACTCCACAAATCAAACTTAATTATATATTGCATAACAAAATAATCAATATAATGTAAAATAAACACACTGTCACTGCTCTAAACATTCATATACACTTATGCGAATCCAGTAAAAACAACAGGCTCTAAGCAACGATACAACTTCGACAAACACGATAATATTTTCTCCAATGGTGGGTACCAAATCTTAAAAACATCTGGGTTTTCCTCGCCCTGTTTCAATAATCAAATATAAACAAGTTAAAGTGTAGCAGAAATGTACTATAATCATTTAAAATATATCCTCGTAGAATTCTAAGGTAATTTCTTCTTCCTGAGAAGGTTCAATATCACTCATAAATTGTAACTATAATAAAAGAGTAAAACACAGACCAACCTGAGCAAAGTCACCAACAGCATAACCCCGGAGCAGCACAAGACCTTTGGCTGAAAATTTTTGGAAGAACATCATCACAATCTAACATAACAGATAAGGCACTAATCTACAAAAAGTGAGCTTCTATGGAGTATCATATCGGTGTTAGCCATCTTACCTTGATAAGTGTTGCGAGTATCATATGAGTACTGTATTAGTATTTATAAGTTAGATATCATCAACAATAATAATTATGTTAAATGTAGCATAACTAGTGAACAAGGATTATAATTAAATATAGTGTGTTAACATCAAACCAGAATTGAAGGCAAAATCTTCTTACATCCATTCCTGTTAGATGTAAAGTTTAAGTTGTTATACCTTGGAATAATTCCTTGAAATTAAAGCAGATCCAGTCAAAGGTCAACAAGATCCCTCAAATTGACAAGCTCAATAGGCACACTCCCTGTCAATCCATTAAATTGAAGATGTGTGAAAAAATCAAAGTTATACAGAAAAAGAAAGCAAACTCAAACTATAAAATTCAGAGAAAGCTAAAGAGTAAAGAAAATGTACGGAAGGAAACAGTTCAAGAAGACTGCATACCAATAGCCAAACTACACCTACATTTTGTTAGCACTAGCTAAATTTCTAATTTCTGGAGGAATTGGCCCTGATAGTTTATCTATTCCCAAAAATAGAAGCCATCCATGTCCTAACAGAGAAATCTCAAATCTGTAATAGAAAGTGGAAATTAGGTTATTTTAACCTGAAATTCCTAAAAGTTGAGAAAAATTGAGCAAGAAAGAGAGAGAAATAGAGACGTCAGAAGATTACTGATGCAGCTGAAAGAGAACTATGATAAAGGGTACCAGCTAGGGTTTCGAACTTCTTCCAAAAAGAAAACTAATCGCACAATGTCAACACCACCACCGTTACTTGGTCCAGTTCTTATCCAACATCAACATTCTCTCAAAAACAATCTCAACTTCCACAAGCCATGCACTCCTCTCAGTTCTCCAATCAACAGACCGCGTGTGCCATCTTAGCAGTACGATAATCATCCACCACATTAGACCATTCCTGTATCAAGAAAAGTATTGATTTCATGTCAACAATAAAAATAAACACAGAGATGAACCAAAATATTAACAATGACAACTAAAATACTAAGTAGTCTGTTTTGCATGGCTGCATTACTGTTATAAAAGTATAAGAGCTAGAATTCTAGGACTTATTGGAGACTCATCTAAGTTATAATACATATAGTTTGTTTTGCGCCCGTTATTGATTGGAGACATACTCATACCTCTCTGTCAAATAAGCTTCATTGTGTGGCCCGTCACAAAGACCCACACCTCACTTTCAATTCATTGCAAACATACTCATACACATCCCTCACTCCACCAAGTGATAAGGCACAAGTTTTGTGTGTGTACTGCTAGTATGTTCCTCAATAATAAAAAAACACTAACTAATTAATCTCTTTATAGAAACAATATTATACATACAACCAAGGGTCACATTTATCAAAAAGAATGTTATTTGGAGTGACATTAATGATCGGAAAAATGAAGTCAAAATTCAAGAGGGTATTATTATTACCTTCTGATAAAACCTTCAAGAGAACCACAAAATGGTGGTGCTGCTGTCCATACAAGTTCCATAAAGTTAAGATGTTGAACAGGAGAAACTAAATAACCTTAGTAATTTTTAAACACTGCAAAGTACCTCCCTGGTCCATATATCAACTAAGTGCCAAGGTTCAGCAACCTATGACTAGAAATGACACATTAACAATTGTACCTCCAAAGCAAGCAACTCCTTTAAGAAACCAACAATGTTCAACAGCATGGAAGTAGAACGCATTTGATTTCAAGGATAAGCTTTTCAAAGTAGGAAAATAACCATAATTTATCATGTAAAACAAATTTTAAAACATGACCAAAGAAGAAAACCCATTCAAACAAAACGATAGAAGCTAATATCTAAAATACACAACTGCTAGGCAAATTTCCCTAATTGGTGCAAAAAGCTATAAAATCAACCCAATGGATAATCAATTATCCAAGGAAGGATAAGTTTTGGGTGTAGGCAAATATCAGGATATGTGACTTAACATTTCCACAAAAAGTTTAACCATGGTTGTTACACTTAAAAAAAAAATTCACTTTTCAATTAGGCAAAACCATAATTAAATATACATCCAATCTCTCTTTTTAGTTAAGAATAATACGACCTATTCAATTCAGATTGGAAACTTCTGAGCTCAAAACTTGCAATAATATATATAACGCAGTCACTGCCCACTTCAAATAACCCAACAAACTAGATAGAGAGATTGAGAGATTAAGAAAAATATAGAACATAATACAATCAAAAAATCAAAACCCTAAGAGATAAAAGAGACTTACCGGCAGCTAATGATCACATAGTAGCAGGAGGCAGCAGCAAAGAGAGTGAAAAGAGAGACTGAACACAGAAACAATGAGGAAATAAAAGCAAAACCTGCTACAAAAAGTTAAAAAAAATTAGATTATCAATATCTTATTGATTACAAATTTGTACTTGAACTCAAGATTAGTAATGAAAGTGGAGGGAAGTAGATGGACAATTGAAATTGTGACAGAGCAATTAGAGAGAAAAAGGGTTTCAAACCTTTAGTGATTGAAGAGACAAGGCAGCTTCGCCTCCACCATCGGATCTTCCACCCCTAAGGTCTTAGAGAAAAACCAGTTTATAATGCAGAAGAACAAAAGAAGAGAGCTTTACTGAAATAAATAGAAATTCTAAAACTAAAGCAAACAGGAGATTAACAAACGAGAAAAGCATATAAAAAGATCCTATAAATTTTAGTTGCTAAATCAGAGTCTTACAGCTTCATCAAGCTTTCTACTTCTCGATCCTTCAGCAATCTAACCACCAAACAACATTTTGCTGAGATAATCGAGTTGAAACCCTAATAAGTAATCAAAAAAGCCTAAGAAACCCTTAAGTACCAGGGCTAGGGCTAAAAGAGAAGAAAGCAAAGAGAGAGAGAGAGGAGGATTACAAACCAGGGCTAGGGCTTCGTAAAACCATTTCCTCCGATCTAACTCGGCAAAGCTGTCGACCTGAGTCATACGCAAAAACTAACCTGTAACATAACGATTAACCGACCAAAATAGAGATAAGAGTGAGAGAGAACACTGCGTGAAATCTGAAGTTTGCCCTTCATATCTAAAGCTCCAAATAGACTCTTAAGTCCAAAAGAGAAGAACGCGAGAAATTACCACCATCACCACCAATATCAGCGCCACCTCTGAAGAATCCCACAACTTTTTTACCACCACCAACACCGTACAACCACAAGTTGTTTCTCTGCCTCCTCCACCATTACCACCAAATCGACAGAAAAAAGAAAGGGAACAGAAAAAGATAAATCGAGAGAGAGAGAGTGAACAAAGAAAGACATATGGTGAGGGACAGATCAAAGAGAAGAGAAATCGAGAGAGATCGAGAGCTTTCTGATATGAAAAACAGATCGAGAACTTTAGAGAGGGAAAGAGAGCGAGAGCAAAAAAATTTGGGGAAAAAATTGGGTAGTCGCAGAGGGAAAATGAAAAAAAAAACTGGGAAACAAGAATGAAATTTTAGTTTTTATTAAACACCGAAATTACCCTTAACAAATAGTGAAACGACTGAAAAATCCTTTCTTAATAACGTTTATAAATGTTACATTATTTATGATACGTTAAGACATATCATTCTACCTAATTGTAATATATGTTTTATACTTGTAACACTTATAGGCGTTACAGTCGTAGTAACATTTATATCAGTTACAAACATAAAAAATCAAATGTTACAAAATCTCAATTCTGGTGTAGTGCATTAAAACTCTTTTTAAAATAACCTAATATTTAATTCCAGTTCACTTTTAAAGATCAAAAATAAATTAACTCAAGTATCGACCGAAACACCGAAAATATAGATTATCCACTTTTGATAGAAATCGTTACAAAACTAAGTTGATAATTGATAGAAACTATCCTGAACTACATGTAAGATCATCACATGCGTCCGAGGTTTTATCTCTAACAATTATACGAAGTACGAATAATTAAAACATTAACAATACTTTTGAGAAGAAAATAAACATCCATACATCATTATTGTATCATCCATAAAGCTTCATCCTCAACCCTAGTTGACAGTTTAGCCACACATATTTGAACAAATAAAAATAATAAATAATTAATATTTTATTGGATCAAATTAGTGTACTTACAAAAATATTCCATGGTTACACCTCAACCACTCACTCTCTCTCCACCGATTCCTCTTCTGAATAATCTCTACTTCAGCAGCCCCAACCGAACCCCCTTCTCTCTGTATACATCTATATATGTATATTATGTATTACAAAATACCCATATCATCTCCTACCGACCTACCAATTGGATACTCCAAATTGAAAAGGAAATTAATTGGTGGGGCCCACTTTAAGGTTACGTCAACAATAAGTAATCCCTAATTTAGATTTCTAAGTGGGGTTCACCGTATACAATTAGGAGCCAAGAAGTTGGGAATTCTATTAAATATGAATGGTGTCCATATGAGAGAATTATTTATATAAAGAAAACAAAATCTATTTTCCAAAAACTTGAATCAAAAGTCCATCTTCCAAACGTATTAAGCAATTAGAAATTAAGTGTTTGATGACATCATACTGTTGTCATCAATTCTAATTTATAACTTTGTGATTAGTTGATTCTTCTTCTGAATTGTTTTGACATCCGCGTGTGTCAAAAACATACGTGCTCTTATGGGTGCCTTTATCAATTTCATGGGTTTTAATTGATTTTATCCATTCATAGGGATGTCAACGGTAACTATCAGAACGGATAGTGCACTATCCGAATCCGTATCCGAAAATCTTTATTATCCAAAAAATATATTCGATATCCGAATCCGAAATCCAAAATTTCGGATAATATCCGAAATTCGAATACGAATTCGAATCGGATTCAGATTTTCGACTATCCATTGACATCCCTATCCATTCCACCCATATTTCCTGCACATAAAGAAAATACACTTAATTAATTAATTCAAATAGAGTAAATTTATTAACTAACTAGTATAAGTATAAGGGTACTAAATATAATATATATGTGCTTATCATCTCTCTTCCTACAAGATAAATCAGACAACTAATTTCCACCCTAAGTCACCCACGTTTTTTATTTTGTGTGTGGGGTCCACACGGTTTTCTCCATGTATATCATGTAGATATACACCTATGTATACACATGCACGCATACTTAACTCCATATGTAAATATATATTCCACATACAAAAGTCATCACAAATCATACCATGAACATATATTTTATGCAACATTTTCTCTCATCCTACATGATGCAATATCACATCCAAGGGTTGGAATCACTCCATCAACCCTCACATCCATCACACATAAATTCACGTGCGGCATATCTCTTTTTCACGTGCATGGCGCCATTAGCCATACATATTTCCTACGTAGTCACCATGCATGCTTGCATAGTGACGTGCCCACCCCACTTTGGGTGTGGTGGATCGATGGGCTTGGCCCGTGGGCCTCACAAGGTCCACCAAAAACATTTCAGGGTGTTACATTATTACCTCCTAAAAGAAAATTTCGTCCCAAAATTTAAAACTACAAGGCCTCGGAATTACCTGTAAAGAGTTTCGGGTACTTTGTTTGCATCTCCTCTTCCAATTCCCATGTTGCCTCCTCTGGCCCATGGTGTTGCCACTGAACTTTCACGAATCGTTTTATTCTATTACGAAGTTTTTGTTCTTTGGACTCTAGGATCCAATTAGGTTCCATCTGATAACTCACGTCTTCGCTGATCTGAAGATCTTGCCACTCGATTACATAGCTAGGATCCAGGTTATACTTTTGTAACATGGAAATGTGAAACACATTATGCACCTTTGCTAGTTGTGGCGGTAAGGCCATACAATATGCTAGCTCTCCAATCCGTTTGAGAATCTGAAACGGCCCAATATACCTTGGGGTGAGTTTCCCTTTGTTCCTGAGTCGCTTGACTCCAAGCAAAGGATTGACTTTCAGGAACACATGGTCTCCTTTCTGAAGCTGTAAGGGTCTCCTTCGATTGTCTGCATAGCTCTTTTGTTGACTCTGCGCAGTTTTCAGCCATTCCTTGATCAGCTGAACTTTCTCTATAGTCACCTGAACTACCTCTGGTCCTAAGATTCTTTTTTCTTGGACCTCCATCCAGCACAATGGGGTTTGGCAGGGTCTCCCATACAGTGCCTAGTATGGTGCCATACCAATACTAGTTTGATAGCTATTGTTATATGCAAACTCCACGAATGATAACTGATCATGCCAGTTCCCTATGAAATCTAAAGCACAAGCTCTCAGCATATCCTCTAGTGTTGGGATGGTTCGTTCGAACCGACCATCTGTTTGTGGATAATGTGCTGTGCGGAGATCAAGTTGTGTCCCCATTGCTCTTTTAAAACAATCCCAAAACTTGGAGGTGAAAAGTGGGTCTCTATCCGAAATGATTAATAGTGGCACGCGAAGGTGTTTTATAATCTCTCGGATATAGAGTTCCCTTAAAGTAGCGATCGTATATGTGCTTTTCATGGCCAAAAAGTCATGGCGCCAAAAACGAGTTTTTTTGACACTTTTATCGAGAATAAATTAACCGGATGTATTGAAATTTTTCAAGGAGACCGGGGATTAAATTTTTTTTATTTCCTGCACAAATTCACTTCTGTCTCTTTCTCTAATCTTCTCCTTCGACTCTCTCTGTCTATCTTCTCTCTCTCTCATCTGTCTTCTTATCTATCGTACCTCTGCTCAGTTATCTCCAAAAACTAGGGCTGAAAAACTAATTTGGGTGGGATTTTATTAATTAGGGTTAAAGGTTAGAAGGGATTTTGAGTGGGGTTTCAACCAAAGATCTCCCTGTTTCGATTGATTAGGGTTCTTTTTTCTTGTTTCTCTAGCCTGTATATCCCCATTTTCTCTCTCTCTCTAAATTGTTCATCGTGATAAATAAGATTTATTGATTAGGAACTATTAGATTATCTATCTATCTCCCACTCCCAGATTTTGAGGTTAGGGTTTTGAAGTAGAACCATTTTTGTCACTTTCCCTCTCCATCCAAAAACCCTAGAATGAACTGTTCTGTATGGTTTCTAAAATAATTGATATCTTAACAGAAAGATGATAAAGAAGAGTACTAGGTTTCTTAGTGTTCCATTCGAGATGGAGAAACGTTGTCCCTAAAGGTGTTTTTGCCTTCATTCTTCACTTCTCATCTGTCACCTCGTTTGTCTACTACTCCAACAGACAACAACACTCCCAAGCGTAACTCGATCACCACTCTTAATCTTTCTTGACTTTATTTTGAAACTTCTATTCTTTTTTCTCTCTGTTTTTTACAGATTCACCGGTTTATCATTTTACACTTCTTACTTTCAAAATTTTTGTTTACCTCTGTTTTTCTTTTCTCATTTCATTAACATTTTATATGCTATTTTAGTGATATTTTGGCTTACTTTTATGGTGGAAATTGAGTAGGAGGTACAACATCTAGTAAGACCAGAGTTTGCAACATGATCATTAAACAACTTTACAATCATAGTGTTATAGTTGTTAATCAGGTGCGTCGAATTTCCTACTTAATTTGTAGAAAAATCCAGTGCTTATTTTGAACTTTAGTTATTTATTGTCACCCTTGTTTCTTTTGATGTGGTCATAAGCAAATACTTGATAGACTATATAGTAGTTCAATTTTTTTCCTCTTTTTTTTCTGCTAATTTTGCACTTCAATGTTAGCCATATTGCCTTTCAGATAATTGATCTATTGATTTACATGATCAGTGACCAAAGTTATATGCTTAGAAATCCTATCATACTTATTGCGATGTGAATTGCATGTTTATGTATGAATGACATACTTCATGGTCTAAGTTCAAACACCGTGTAACTAGATTTTGATTTATATATATTGTTCATATAATTGTACAGGATTCATTTTACCATGGATTGATTGCTGAATAATATGAACGTGTACATATTATACCATCTTGGTAATTCATCTTTTGGATTTAAAACAATCATTGTGTAGGGTTACATTTTGACTAGCTTCTTGTATTAGTTTCTTTCTTTTATGGTATTTTTTTTGTTGTTAAGTCATGTAGTAATTTCTTTGCAGATGCATTTGACACCTAACAACTTCTTAAGTGCATTGGCAGATCAAGTTGGTCCAATCTGTGCATGTTCCGATTTATAATTTTAAGAACCATCGATGGTGTTCTGCGAGTTTGCAACAGGTATATTTTTATTGAAATGATTTATTGTCTATAATCAGTCAAGACATCTTAAGTCTTAACCTTGGTGCATTGGTATTTGTGTGGCTTGTGAACTATCATCAGTTTTTATTACAAATTAATTGCTTGGCCTTTAATCCCTATAATGGGTGCTTTTTCTTTCTGTGGGTGTGATTTTTCTTACACGGTGTTCTTGTATGTTAGTTGATGCAGTAGAAAGCTTATTTGTAGAAACCCAAACACTACTAATTATCTTTAAAGAGGAACAGATCCATCTCTTTTGAATGTCTGGAACTGGGTTGTAACTACAGATTTTATGAAGTCTAGTTACACTTTCATAAGGAGAGCTCTAGAGATATACTTGTGTTTGGAGAGTAAGCCCTCCTAAAACTTTGATTACAGATTTTATGTTCTAAATTTGTAGGATTATGTTATCTTTCATTAACTTTATGAGATTGAAACTACGTTTGTAACGCCCCGACCCCGGATTCCAATAGTCCGACCCATTTTCGAGTCGAATCCATGACCCAGGCTTCGAGGTGTTACTAAGGGTGAATAGGTGTGGAAACGAAAACAATATCTTGAATTTTAGAAGATAAGCAAATCAGTTTAAAAGGTTTCAGGAAGCATGGGGTTTCAAGAGTGCAAATACACAATTGAAAAACAAAAGGGTTACAAGACTGATTTGCAACAGTTAAAAGAAAGGGGAATATCTGGTTTGTTTCAAATCGAATTCAGGAACCGTTTGATTCTCTGGAAACTAGATTCAGGGACCTCCAACTTTTGTCTTTTGGCCAGAGGCTAATTCTGTAGATGCCAAATTTTCGCACCCCACGTGAAGATTACCCACCATTGGTTTACCTCGAGATACGTGTCGAATGTGGGACCCACAAAAAATTATGTCAGAATTTTGACTTAGGTTGGCGTGGAATTAAGTGTAAGATGATGGGAATATGCGACATTGCAAGTGGTGTACGCAAATTTCAGTGTACCATGCTTACAACGAAAGTTAACCCTTGTTATCCTGAAAGTAGGTTTCTTTTTGTTGTAAGGTGGGCATACCCAACCAGTGTACACCCACCCACCCCTTAATTCACCATGGAAATGAGGAAAAGTTTATAGTCTGTTTGGAGAAGGAATTTTGTAGGGACTAGAGATTTTGAGGAAAAATATAATAATATTTTTCCACCAAATCTTTGGTCCCTACAAAATCCCTCTTCAAATCCCTTTTCCAAGGAGACTATTAGTTTTTTTTTGAGCATATTGTCCATACGTTGTCGGGAAGTGTTGTTTTTCATTTTATTTAATACGTTTTGTTTATCCTATCGAAATCCAGTCATTGCCAACCATGCACGTGCAAAGAGGGTCTCTGCTCTTTGTTTTTGTTTGTTTTTTTGAAAAGCTTTGTTTTTGTTTGTTCAATCTCTCCCAAAAGAAATGTTCCCACGGTGTAAACAAATGGGATTTAAAAAAGAGAAAAGGTTAGAGAAAAGAGATTTTGGGAACGTATGGGATTGGGAGGAGTGGCGCATGCGCATTTCTCTCTTCTCTCTCCCCTTTCTTCTCTAAATAGGGGAAGATGGGAGGGGACGAAACGTTTCTGGAAGGGAGAGAGTACTTTGTTTTTTTGAGCAGTCTGAAGAAGATGAACGGGGAAGGAGGTTTTTGAGGGAGAAAGAGAGATTTCCTTTTTTCTGGTTGTGGGGTAAAACAGACAAAAAAATGGAAGAAGAAAAAACTCTTTCACACTTGAGTACTCTATTCTCCTCATTTTGTTGAGGGTGAGAGATAATTTTTATTGACATCCTTCCTAAAAATCAAATCAAAGGAGTTTGAAAAATCTCTCAATGGATTGAAACTTTAAGTGGTGATCTCTAACCTCTCTTTGGAATTTCGCTAAGGCTAAGTGGTATTCCTAAACTCAACCTTTGCAATGAAGCATATCATGAAGTTGTAATGGTGAAAGTTCCATGAAATTGATGTTAATGCTTGAACAAAGTGTGTTCCATAATTTTTAGTCCATAAGTTAATGGTGAAATTAAGCATGATTTAAGTGTAGGAAGCTGTGTTAATAATATGAGGCATATGGTTTTCAATGTAGATTAATGTTTTAATCTCAAATCATGTAATCTCTAAATACATGTTTAGTTTCATGTGACTTATCTAGTCATTTTGAATAAAGCATGTTAATGCTAGTTTTCCAAATAAATAGGGTAAATCATGGATAAAAAAAATGCTTAAATAATCATGTTTTGTATGTGGATTAAAATTTCTACATTTTGTGTTCAATGCTTCAATTGCATAAAATTTTGATTAGTTGCTTTACTTTACTTGTTTATGAATTTCAAGTAATTAGCTACTCAATCTTGTGTTTTAATTGCTTTTACTAGCTTATAAACATTCAACACTTGAATAAACATTTTGATAAGCAGTTTAGGGCCTACGGGCCCATTTTCCCTGTTTTGGGCTTACGGGCCCATTCCCCTATTTTGGGCTTGCGGGCCCATTCCCCTATTTTGGGCTTGCGGGCCCATTTTCATGTTTTGGGCCTATGGGCCTATTTCCCTGTTTTGGGCCTACATGCCCATTTCTCCATTTTGGGGCCTATGGGCCCACTTCTAGTTTTTGGGCCTACGAGCCCACTTACATTTTAGGCCGGTGGGCCCATATCCATATGTTGGTCCTACGAGCCCATTTCTCGCTTTTTGGGCCCACGGGCACATTTCTCCATTTTGGTCCTTTTTTCGATTTTGGGCCTTCGGGTATGTTTCCCATTTTGTGCCCACAGGCCCATTTCCCTTTCGGGCCCACGGACCCACTTCCTCGTTTTGGGCCTAAGGGCCCATTCCCATCTCTATTGGGTCTAAGGGCCCCTTAACTAGCCAAACAACTATTGAGCAAAACTCTACAATATTAGGACAAAAGGAATAAGACTCTTAACGAGCACCACCTCAGGAAAAATATATATATGTCTGAAAAAATACAAATTTACCTCAAAAAAATGTTGAAAGTCATAAGCACAGTAAGATGGAAATCAAGCAGGCATCCTGGGTGTGCTAACATTTTCATCTCATCTTCCATCTGATCAATCTAAATGGTAGAGCATTAGAAAGAGCATTGGTAAATTTAGTTCATCGAGCAATGCATTTAAAAATCTAGTAACTACTTCCCACCTGCGTAGAAATTGTAAGAACAAATCTACATTTAATTTATGGCCTTAGTTTTTATGATAATCCCCATTTAGTGTTTAATATTATATCCAAAATGTGAAGTTGCTTCCCATCAAACAGAGAATTGAATTGCCATGATGGAACAGGCCGTATAGGCATTCAATATTGATGCAGGATACACTTATTTTGAGGTTCCATCAAAAACAAAGAATCGAACATCAGTTGAAAAAAAAAAAAGCTACGACGAACAGGCGTAAACAATACTGTGTCTCAATGACTACTTTGTAATAGTTTCATACTTTGAGTTCAAGAAAAAACTAGTAACAGCATGTAAATGAGATACAAGGGGAACTACTTTGGTATAATGAAAAATAGATGACCAAGGAAATCAACAATTAAAAAACCTCATCATGGAAGTCAAGGCTTCTCCATGTTCCAGGATGAGGTATTTAAACTGGTGTTTCTCTTCATCAGTACAATCTATATGACAGCAGAAAAGCACCCCTAGTATTTCTCCCTAAATTTATTTTAGCAACTAAAAGTACTGAACTTAAATCTCAAATCAAATGAAGCACAAGAAACCTGTTGTGGTGTAGCTGCTGATGATGATCCCATCCCACCCATTGAATTTTCATTCCTCAGTTTCTATAAAAGTGTTTCTGAAAGAAAAATCATGAAAGAAATTGGGACTAACAATAGTTGAGTACATCTTCAGCAGAAATTGACTTCTATTGTGAAAGAAATTGTACACTATTTACCTCATAGAGGTAATTTCAATACTCTCAATGCCTGTTTTCAAGACACCTTTAAACTTTAATCCCACAATCTGATCTGCAAGCAAGCAAGCTCCTCAATTTAGTTCTGAAACACCAAACATCAATTTAAATGTATTCATACAAAGTAATATGTAGTTCAAAATACTATAGAACATACAAATGTCATAACACATGAATATTTCATCTGATGAAAAAGACCAATTCCGAAACTAGATGTTCAAACCATGAGTGTCTAAGTCTTTCAGTTGATCAAGTTTGCAAGTGAAAGAATATTGAACGTTCAAAGGGAGTCAACTAGGTCAAACTGTCAAACCATTGGAACGTACCTTTCAAGATTATTGAGTGACCTCACGCTCAAGAGATGACTGACTACACTCATTGAACTATACATCATTTTTAGGCAATTGGATTTTCTCATCTTACAATGGGTCATAGGCGGCTGCAAGTGTGTAGCAACTGATGCAATGGTGAACATTGATACAAACAGTCTAAAAGGAACAAGTGACTTTCTGTTCTTATCTGATTGGTGGTGGCGTTGATAAACTTCAGACGCAAAATGATTCCAAAGCGAGTAATTTTAGAAACCCCTTTTGTAATTCAGTGGTTACTGGTTAGCTTACAATGCACAGTATAAGTAGATTTATACAAAAACAAAAAGTGATGAAGGTTAGATACTTATTAGACAAACAGCTTAAACGAGGCAATATATTATGGAAAACTGTTGGCAACTTGCTACTCACTGTAAGCTTACAAAGACGTTCAACTCCTTACAAGCTTTCAAACTTGTTTCGATTAACTGACTAACCAATTTTAATTGATGCATAAACTCAATCCCTATAGTAAGAATAAGAATGAAACAAACGTTAATAGGAGAAACAGAGAGAGAGAGAGAGAGAGAGAGAGAGAGAGAGAGAGCATAAGTTCATTAATTTTTCACTGAGATTATAGTCAAGAGGAGCAAATAATGGATGTTCTTGGTTTGGATAAAATACCAGTCCAGAAAAA
The DNA here is from genome assembly GCA_002174775.1 of Macleaya cordata. Taxonomy (NCBI): domain Eukaryota; kingdom Viridiplantae; phylum Streptophyta; class Magnoliopsida; order Ranunculales; family Papaveraceae; genus Macleaya; species Macleaya cordata. The sequence goes on along the minus strand of MVGT01000877.1, from coordinate 18,949 downwards.
AGGATTATAAATCTAGAGAACTGGCCTCTAATGAAGTAAGATTGTTGAAGCCAAGGTCAAGTGTCTCACTCTCTCCATATTCTTGAACCACTGGAACTTGAAACCTGAGAGAAAAGGTAGAAGTTAAAGCAGCATTTATGAAATCCAACTATAGAGCTTACTGATTGAATTCAAGAGTAATGGATGTAGGATGCCAGCTCTGCTTCTCCTCTAAGATCTGTTGGGAGCTCAACCAAGTCCTAACCTTTGATTTTCTTTCAAAACCAAAGACTTCTGTTGTCAATGGCACCAAAATAAGAGAATACTTTCTAGTGTTATTTGTAATTCACAAATAACATGTTCTCATGATTATATTTGACTCACTTGACATCATGACTAATGCATTAACTTTTATTTAAGACAGGAAAAAAATAGAAAAGAAAGAAAGTTCTGGACAAAATCACCCTTATTTCGACCTGTCTTTAAAACTAATTTTTTGACAACTTATAATTATTAACAAATTGTTGCTAAATGATCAGAAATCTAGGACCCTAGGTTTTGCTAAAAGATCCCAACTTCGGGGCTTTGTTTGGTAGGGCAGCAAAAAATATGTAAATGTTTATTTGCTGTCTAAAGAAGAACTGGCAGTGATTGGCATAAACTGGCTTTTTAAATAAAATATGAACCAATATGACAGAACTGATACTACTTAAACTCAAACCAAATTAAACACACAAAACCTGTTTTGGTGTATAACCGCTGATGACCCCACTGCATTTTCAATCCTCAGTTTCTGAAAATGTTTCTGAAAATCAATCTTCTATTGAAGTTTTGGACAAATAATGGAATCAAAATTCATACTAAAAAAATGTAGAAAGGAAGTTTCAAGCTACAGTCATAACAACGGCATTCTACCTCCCACTGCTAGTGCAGTTGCCACGTAAGGAGACACGCTGCAACCTAGAAAATAACTCTGCAAGAGGCAATGGAAGAATTCCAGGTAAGGTTGACAAACGCGACTAAAATTTTCAGCTCCAGAATGTGCCCATAACAGTTTCCCAGAACCTCACATTGATGCTACATCTCAGGTCAATGCTATGACAGAGCCAAGTCATAATCTGTGCATTCCCCCTTGAAATCATTGATCATAATCTCTGCTTTCAGGACCAGGTTTTTTCCATGGTCAAGTACTTTAATTATCCCTTGGGCGTAAAATCCATGGCAAATAATTACTTCCACCAAGTTTAATGAAAGTCATCAGTGACATGTGAATGTGAATGTCCGAGGGCAAATCATTAAGAGATAAGGATTCCATAATAGAAACAACTAGGAAAACCGAATATGAATGGAATGGCAGCAACAAAGAAACTAAAAAGATGATAAAGAAATAGATGTGATATCACCAATGCAGCCAAGAGATGGAATTATTTGAATGATCAAAATCCAACAAAAGTTCTAAAAATAAGGCATGCGGCATCAGTAGAGAAGGCTAGACTGCACGTGGCATCAGTAAGGAGGCAACACAAAAATCAAAGGTTTATTTAAAATTAAAAACCAAATAAATCTTCATAAAAATGGGGGCTCCGTCATGTTAAGCAGTACTAGAAAAACAGGTTTTGTAAGCAATGAACCTAATAAACATCAGTCAAACATTCTCAAAACAAGCTCATGCACCAGCAAGAATCAATATAAGAGGACTGTGAATCCAAGCTCACAAAAAGTGAACAGCACGCCCAAGCAGCAGCAACCAATACAGATTGGGATCCAAACACCAACCTACACAGGAGCAATAGGAGCCAATAGGTAGAACTCTTCTCCCTTGAAAACAGACTTACAAGGGGAGGGTAACCAAGAGTACATATACACACAACCCCATACTAAATATATGTGGGACATGTAGGACCTAACAAGGAGGAAGATGAGGATTAGAAGAAAATTTGTATAACATGCTAAGAGTAGTCTTCACAACTCAAGAGAATAAGGAAGGAGGAGGAAACCATTTCTTCTTCGTTGAAATTAGATCTACAAACAAGGGAAAAAAAAAGTAAGAAAGAAACAAAGAGAACTACCAAGACCAAAGATGCTCTGATAGAATGCAATATTGATAACAGAAAGAAAGAAAAAGAGATGGAGGAGCCTCCACCGCCACTGACATAATACAACCCGTCATCCTCATGTAAACAGAGAGATGTTCGGCTAACAGTATTCCAATAAATTATGTGGATCAGATCATGTACATCACTTCAACGAACTTAACAGTCCTAGTATATCATAATCAAAAATCAAAATGCTTATTTTAATAAGATATCATCATAAGCAAAATACACAAATAGCTCACTCATATATAGTAACCATCACCATTACCACGGTCAAGAATCCAGACCACAGTCGGTCGTGCTAGGAAAGTGGGACTAATTCACATCCTAACCAACAGAATCAGCACTTTTGGCTTTTCTTTATTAATTTATATGAATACAAAAGAAAACAAGTGGACAGATTAATAGGCATAAAGTTAAATATAAATCATTGAGAAATTGAAAATACCTAATTGAAGCTTTTCTAACCTCTCACTTCCTGTCACATATTGATCATCTGTGGTGTTATAGAATATATTAAAGGAGATACAGCAAAGTCAATGGGGCAAGCGTTAGAAAACCTCATCCTGAAAATAATATTCTTAGCTTCAAATTTCAGGAAAATCAAGAAATGATGTCTTTAGTTACTTATAAGGAGGATATAAGAAACATTTATAGGGTTCAGATGATTCTAAGAAGAGAACTGTATGTGGCGGGAGGGAGGGAGAGTGAGAGTGAGAGTGAGAGAGTGAGAGTGAGAGTGAGAGTGAGAGTGAGAGAGAGAGAGAGAGAGAAACACTTACAGATGGATCGACAAAATGTTCAAACCCAACGGCATCCTCACTTAGATTATAGGAATCAACAAATAAAAAGTCTTTGTTAATGAATAAATAATAAAACCTCTTATGTCCTTAAAGGAGGAAAATATTGGCATGACTAGTAGACAATGAACATTTGTTCTAAAAATTCAACTGAACGCCATACATATTAAAACCCTATAAGAATATTAATAAATCGAAGACATACTAAATTGAAAAGGAACACCCTAGCAGATCGAGGCAAAAGGATTTTAAGAACGAAAAAATAAAAATCAGATCAAACCAAGATATATGTTGAATTCCGAAGAGCCAAAAACAAAACAATGTTTGAATTACAAAATAGACATATAATTACAACGAAAACATGGTATTTTCCATAACAACTAAAAACAAAACCAAGAATTCCAAGCTTCGTAAAATTTAAAATCTAACAATCCCATTGATACCACTAAGCAGGTGTGAAAATTCAATCACAAGAACCTCATCTCATAAATCATATAATTGGTTGCAAATCAAACACATCTTCTTAGGAACTCACCAAGAGAAATTTCAAATAAAAGCAATTCCTACCAATAAACACTAGGAGAGTGAATCTGAGGAAACTTTCTTTTCAGGTAGATGTAAATTGTAAATGACATGGTAGAGAAAGAGAAGTTCTTTACTTTATCATAGGCCAACCAGCAAAAAAAGAGACTGTATAAATTGCTGAGAAATAAAATAGCAAACTATTTTGAGCAAAACACTCTACAATATTAGGACAAAAGGAATAAGACTCTTAACGAGCAACACCTCAGGAAAAATATATATATATATGTCTGAAAAAATACAAATTTACCTCAAAAAAATGTTAAAAGTCATAAGCACAGCAAGATGGACAAAAGGAATAAAACTCTTAACGAGCACCACCTCAGGAAAAATATATATCTGTCTGAAAAAATACAAATTTACCTCAAAAAAATGCTAAAAGTCATAAGCACAGCAAGATGGAAATCAAGCAGGCATCCTGGGTGTGCTAACATTTTCATCTCATCTTCCATCTGATCAATCTAAATGGTAGAGCATTAGACAGAGCATTGGTAAATTTAGTTCATCGAGCAATGCATTTAACAATCTAGTATCTACTTCCCATCTGCGTAGAAATTGTAAGAACAAATCTACATTTAATTTATGGCATTAGTTTTTATGATAATCCCCATTTAGTGTTTACTATTATATCCAAAATGTGAAGTTGCTGCCCACCAAACAGAGAATTGAATTGCCATGATGGAACAGGCCGTATAGGCATTCAATATTGATGCAGGATACACTTATTTTGAGGGTCCATCAAAACAAAGAATCGAACATCAGTTTTTTTTTTTTTTTTTTTTTAAAAAGCTACGATGAGAAGGTGTAAACAATACTGTGAATCTCAATGACTACTTTGTAATAGTTTCATATTTTGCTGCAGGATACACTTAGTTCGTTCCAAAAAAATTGCACATTTCTTGAAAGGCAAGCATCATACTATTAGTGGTTCAAGTGTATCTAAAAAAGATTAATAAAATCAACAAAAAGAAAAAGAAATAAATAAAGGTAAGCAAATAATAATCAAACAAACAACCACCCTAAACATCAAACTAGCTCTCAAAGTTTCTTGAGAAGATTAGCATGATAAAACTAGTGGTTTAAGCATGATAGTAGTAGTGGTTCAAGCATATTTACATAAGATTAAAAAAGAAATAAATAAAGGCATTCAAACAATAATCAACCAAACAACCACACTAAACATCGAACTAGCTCTTAAAGTTCCTTGAACAACTAGTGGTTCAAATGATAAATAAATCAAAAAATATTTAGAGAAGGAAAAGAAAAAGCTTAAAAGATATAAAACAGTAAAAATACAAAGAAAAGGAAAAAAAAATCTCGAACTACTAAACTAAATATCAAACTGTAACTCAAGATTTGAAATTTAATTAGCTCAAACATAAAACCAGTTCTCACGATTGCTACTTGAAAGACTATAATGATGTGATAATCAAACTAGCTATCAACATTTTGGTTTTAGTTGGTTCTTAAAAAATCACACAGTTCTTGAAAGGCAAGCATGATACTAGTAGTGGTTCCAAGTATATTTGAATTTGATAAACAAAACCAATAAAAAGAAAATTAAATAAATAAAGGTAAACAAATAATAATCTACCAAACAACCACACTAAACATAAAACTAGCAATCAATATTTTTGAAGTAATTGGCACCAAACAATAACTCGATTCGCACTATTGCTTATTAAAAGACTAGAATAATGTTAATACCAAACCAGCTGTCAATATTTTAATTTTGGTTGGTGCCAAAACAAATTAATCAGATCTAATGGCTCATGCTTCTTGAAAAACAAGCAATTAAAATCATTTTTACCCTTTTCATAAAAAGACATATATGTACAATACTTATGGACTCAAAAACAACTTAACACATTTAAAATCAAAGATACAAAAAAACAATCCGAGCAACCAAAATTAAATATCAAAATAGCTCTCAAGGTTTTGACTTCAATTGGCATCAAACAGTAAATGAATTCCCACAATTGCTTCTAATTGTCATAGAACAATGTTACTGAACGACCAATCCAACATTTCTTCAAAATACTACTGTGGTACTAGGGGAGGTTCAAATATACCTAAATACAGCTTATAAAGGTATCAAACAAATGAAAACAATAAGAGATGCAACAAATAATCAGCCAAACAACCAAACTTAATATCAAATCAGCTCTCAAGATTTTTATTTAATTGGCACTAAAGTGAAACTATCCTCTCAATTGTACCTTGAGAGTCACAAGTCTGAAATGATGTGAATATCAAACAGCTGCCAAGTAATTGGTGCCAAAACTAAATAAATAAATTGATCTGAGGTCTCTTTAAAGAATGACTTGATAAGAGTACTGGTTTGACTGATTAAACATATCAAAAAAATATATCTAAACAAACCTAAGGTAGAAACATTAAAGATTACTGCAATAATAGAATCAATAAGGACAATGAAAGACCAAATAACTGGCAGAATCAATTTACAACAACAAAATAAATTCTATTCACCTAAATACTTATTATTAGGTAATAACAAATAGAGAGACAGAGAGAGAACCCTGATAAGATGCAGAAAACGTATCAGTTAATCCCTAAAATCCCCTAAATGATTAACACTAAGAACTCCTAAGAAAACGACAGTAATCAGGCAAAGAGAAAATCAAACAGATAGGGATGGAGAGAGAGAGAGAGAGAGAGAGAGAGAGAGAGAGGACAGGTAAAAAAAATTTAAACATCCGGAAGAAACATATAGGTCAGTTTATCACTTTTAGGGTTCCATTACCATCCAAAATGGAGGCTCCACCGTAGCCACCAGCCCACCACGACCAAGGCCACCACCACTCTCCGTTAGGGTTAGGGTTTCCGAAATGGAGAGTCCTCAGAATCCGATTGTGAGAAACTGAAACGAGAGACATCTAGGTTAGCTTATCATTTTTAGGGTTCCATTAGCATCCAATGTAGTAGCCACCAACCCACCAACACCACGCTCCGTCAGGGTTAGGGTTTCCGAAATGGTGATCCTAAGAATCCGACTGTGAGAAAAAGAGACGAAAGATATCTAGGTTGCTTTATGATTTTTAGGGTTCCATTACCATTCAAAATGGAGGCTCCGCCGTAGCCACCAGCCCACCACAACCACGGACTCCGTTAGGGTTAGGGTTTCTGAAATGGAGACTGGAGAGTCCTGAGTATCAGATTGTGAGAAACTGAGACGATATAGATCGAATGGAAGAGATTTATAGTGAGAGAATCGAAGAAAAAAAGAGAGATGTTAGAGCATCCACAGTGGTATGTTAAAATACCTTTTTACCTTATTTGAGTTGAGTAGTGGGTAGGGGAAAATAAGAATTTCCCCTTACGAGAGTCCCAGATAGGCTAAAATTAGCTTTTTGCAAATGAGTCTGGAGAAAGATTTACGGGGCGTGGAGCAGAAAGTACGTCCCATGGAACGTAGAGGTTAGTCCACGTCTCAAATTTTTTTTATTTTTTTTTT
>MVGT01002006.1:45828-113070 GCA_002174775.1 Macleaya cordata | reverse complement strand
GGTCGCCGGTCGCCGGTCGCCGGAGTGATGAAGTCGACCGTTAATGATTTTTAGATATGGGATATATTTGGAATAAAATATTTTTAAAGGTTAGTATTGTCTTTTTAAAAACTAAGGACTAAATTCACAAATGTTTTTAATCCAAGGGATTAAAAACATAAGGGTTATAAAAATAGGGACTAAAATCACAAAACCCCTTCTTTTAACGTATCTGCAATCTTACTTTTCATTAGATGAGATGTTTTTGCAATTTTATAGCAAACTGATGTCATTGAGATGCAATTTACTGCACCTGGCTAGAGATCAGAATTTTGTATCAATGATCAACTGGACCATTTTAAGAGATTGGTTAAAGGTTGAATATACTGTCTACAACTGATTTTCTTTATTTTATGCTCTTCCCTCACTACCTCCTTGTAGACCGCCCTCTTCTTTCTTTTTCTTTTTTTGATTTGTGTCTTTCTTCATCTGTTTTACTTTTTCTTCACCAATTACTTAGGTTGTATGATTTGGGTTTTCTAGTATTATTATTTTTTCCCTGGTTATACTGATGATTTATGGTTTTTTTTTTTCTTTCTTTCTCTCAGAGATTTTGACTTCTGGAACTCAATCTCATAGACATTAGGAGTAGCATTTTCCTTTCGAAGAAGCAAAATGGAGAGCATGGGAGAGAGGAAGATCTTGAATAAGTATTTTTCTCCAGATTTCGATCCTTCTATGCTTCCGCGGAGGACACAGCCTAAAAAACAACAGACGAGGATGATGATACTTCCAATGAGTATCCGCTGCAACACTTGTGCGAACTATATTTACAAAGGAACCAAGTTTGATTCTCGGAAAGAAGCTGTTATTGGGGAGGTGAGTATGACATCTTACATATGTAATCTTGTGTTAGATAATCATTTATTTTTGTTTCATTTTCTGGTTTATTAAATTTTCTTTTGGACCAGTTTGTTTTATATTAGCATCATTGAGTTGCTATATTGTCAGCAATTTCATGTTCTAGCTTAATAAGCAATAGCTCTTATCCATGTGGTTATAAATTAGACCTTCACTACAGTTCTTGCTCTTTATTGCTTTGTTCTTGCTTGTTTTCTGTCTTTCCTTGTAAGCTTATAGGATTTCGAAATTCAATGAGTGGACTCATATTCACCAATAAGCTTAATTAAGTTTCTAAGTTATATAAGTTGGGATGATGCTGGAGATGAGTAATAGGGTAACATATGTGGTTGTTTATCACTGCCATAGTTTTGTTCGTTTGTTTCACTTTAGTGCAAAACTGTCACCATGTTTTAGCTGGCTTCCACGCATTCCCTTGTATTGGTTGGAGACTAATCCTTCATAAGCCACAATTTTCTTTCTCCTTATATTTAAAGGTCGAGGACTAGGATTAACCTTCTAGCTGAGGCTGTTTAGCTAACGGTCTACGCGGACATGGGTCAGTGTCGGACTCCAGTATGAGGTGTTCTACACGGTGACTTGAAATAGTCAAAACGTGGACAGGAATATGCATATGTATATTATATCAGTTATTAACTAGGGGTGGAATTAAGGCAACGGTTAAAGTAACATAGGGTTGGGTCAGAGGTCAGGTTAAACCTCAAATGGAAAGGGCCACTTTCTTTTCTAGTTGCACAAGAGGAAATTCCTTACTCAACCGATAGAAGTGGAAGACGGCAACGTCGATGATAACGATGGAGATGGTTGCCGGTGAAGAATACGATTAAGACGGCAATGAAGAAGGCAGTGTGGGCAATATGGTTGAAAGAGATGACAACTGTGGCAGTATGTGCTGACGATAATAGCTTCTTCTTAACAGTTTACGGTGCTTAAACAGTTTACTGCTTCGATTAGGGTTTTTAATAGATCTGATATTCGATTAAGGGTTTTTAAAAGATTAGGGTTCATTTTTTAACAGATTGGGGTTTTGATTTGAGGTTTTTGAACTGAAATTTAATTTCCAAGTAACTGATGTCATTCCTACTTGTGTCGGACACATGTTCCCGGCAAAAAGGCACATAATCTTATGTCCTTGTTATGTAGTTCTTTAGGGAACAGCATAATGGGAATACTAATGTTTCTCTAATATTTTATTTTGTTTCAAAATCGGAGACTTTGTCTCGCCACTGCTTTTATTCCTACACTTTCTTTTCTTTTTTTCTTTTTCTTTTTTTGCAAGAGGTACTTAAAATTTATCATAAATTATAAGTTCTACCTTCTCTTATTGAGATTGTATTATAGCACAAAATCGCAGCTAGAAGTATGTAATAGAAATGATAAATTGCTTTTTCTTTTCTTTTACCCACTTCTCTTATTAATAAACTTGACTGCCTATTGATGAAACCATTGAACCTCCGTTTTGACTGTACTTTGGGTGTTTTTTTTTTTTTCAAATCGTTTTGCAGACATATTTGGGCATCCAAGTTTTTAGGTTATACTTGAAATGCACGAACTGCTCGGCTGAGTTAACAATAAAGTCTGATCCACAGAACTCGGAATATGTTGTTGAGTCAGGTGCAACCCGCTACCTTGAGCCTTGGCGTGTTGACGATGTGATGAGAATTATTAGTTTATGCTTCATGAGGCTTGCATTGCAATTCATTGCTACTTTATTTCTACATTCATGGTTGAATACCGTTTGAAACTTACATTTTGTTTGTTTGTTCGGTCCTTTTCAGGCTAGGCGTGCTACAGTGAGTGAAAGTGCAATGCTTGAAGCCTTTTGGTCCCCGCTGTTTTAACTATGTTTGGAAGAAAAAAAATACAAAAAGAAAAAAAGGGAATAAGGGGTGGAGAACTGGAGATGTAGCAACTAACGGGTTCCAGAAATTTTTTTTTTTTTTTTTTTGATAGGGGTTAGAAGCCCTACAAAATGTACGGTCCACTTGGAGATATTCATATAGTGGTTTTAAAATATTTGAAAATCAGCTCATTTAATAACTTCTTTATCCATCAAAAGTCTATGAAAATTAAATATAAAATAAAAAAGTATAAAATATTTTAAATTTTCGAGGTTAGAAATCTTAGAATAGGCTGATTTTTGTATATGATAATCTTCTTCAAAAATTAGCCTTTGAATCTATATGTGAATCTACATGTAGGTTCTACAAAATGTGGGGGAGTTGATGGGGTGTAATAACACTTTCTTCTTTTTTTAAATCTACTGCGTTTTGTTTCTTCTTGCATCTTCCCGCACTTCAAATTTTACTAATCTTGGGCTTCCTCTAGAAAGAGTCATAAACCAGAATCCATCAGATGCGATGGGGGTTAGAAGTTTTTGAACGCAGTGAGAAGACCAAGACGAGGGAGAAGTTCCAGTAGAACGGTGAATGAATAAAAAAAAATTTATTGTAATTTTTTTTCATTTTTTTTCCTTTTTATTACAATGAAATCAAAACATTCCAAGTAATTAACGGTCGAACATTTAAAAAACACTGGAGAAACTTCCGAGCTATTCCAATCGGAAAATCCCTAGTGGCTTTTTGGATTTGATTGGAGGATTTTTTTTTTTTTTTTTTTTAAATACCCAAAAATGGGCGTACGTTTAACTTTCACCCTAGGGTTAAAATGTTTGCATATACCGACTTACAATATCGTTTGTATATTGTTTGCCTAACGATTGAATATACTGTTTGCATAACAATTGTATACCGATTTGGGCGTTGGTTGGGTAGGAAGTTAAATTGTTTGAGTTAATTCCCATTTCCATGTTCTTGCATAGATGAAGTGGGTAGTTGCAATTCTGATGGATGTAATGAGAGAAAGATTTGAATTTGGGTTAGGGATTTCGGGTTTAAGCAATTACAACCGAAAGGAAAGACAAGGAAGGTGAGCCAAAGAGGGCATGGGATCTTCTTAATAAACCAAAACTTATGCCAAAGAGATGGGGTTTCAAATTGCAAGTCAAAAAAATTGTCATTTTTTTTTTAATTTTTTTTTAATGAGAAAACGGAGATTTATTGATTACGAGAGGCAGTTACATACTTGGAATCCTCATATAACATACGAATGATGATATGATTACAGACACATAAGTTGATACTATTTAAGTACTCTTTACAATCTTCAAGGTTACTATCATACTAGCATTTATCCAGTGAACACTATTATCCCCTTTCAAAAAACTGACTACTTGAGTACTTCTTTAGCATCACTTTCCAGTTCTATATATGTTTTGAAGGATTCGCATCGTAGTTTATTTTTATTACATTTTCAGCTGGAGCCTGGAGGTGTCCATCTGAATGGGTTGGTCCTGTTACAGATGAGGGATCCACTGTCCAGAGCTTGCTTATTATTAGTGATATTGTGCCGAAGGTTAATGATTCTTCTGGCTGATTCTTTTAGGCAAAGTCTTTTATTGGCAAATAGGTTGTTGCACCTATCCTTCCAAATTGTCTGAGCAGTGATCGCTGCCCAAGGAGGCCAATCTGGGTCGCCATCATTTGGGCATGCTGGTTATTAGATAGCCAGTACTTGATAATCCACGCTTGGATGGTGTTATCATGAGAGCCAACTTGTCTGAAGCCAGCAGGAAGGGTATACCAGACAGCTTCAACGCAAGGACATTTCAGAATGATATGTTTAGCATCTTCTGGTTTGGAGTTACATATGTTGCATGTTATGGATTCCATGGGTATGATTTTCTCGAGTTTGACTTTGGTAGGGAGCAAGTCGTTGAGGCATTTCCAAAGAAAGAGCTTTATTCTAGATGGTTGAGAAGTTAAGCTGTATCAAGATTACTATTTACATTGACAGTACAACCTCCCAATTTAGTATTAGATCCTTAAAGCTCTATCCCTCAAAAATGTTCTTGGTTGTTCCCCACAGGTATATAAATGACTTAATGTTCCTGATCACATCGTCTAAAACCCCTTCCTTGTTGTTAAAAGCTCTATTGTTCCTCTCTAGCCATATTCCCCAAATAATTGCAAACAGTATTAGCTGTCATATATCTTTCTTCCTCTTCTAGCACCATTCTTTTCTTTCTATCTCCATAGCTCATTTTGTAGAGATTCAGAGAAAGTCCAAGTTATATTACACGCCTTGAGGAAGTATCTCCAGATTTGGGTTGCCATTGTGCAATGGATAAAAAGATGCGAGATGGATTCATTTGTCTTCTTATAGCACCAGCATCTATTGACCATTTGCATACACCTTCTTTGTAGAACATTAAGAGTTGGAATTGATTTGTGCATTGCTGCCCATACAAGAACAGAAACCTTTGAAGGTATCTCCTTTTCTTCCAGATTAATTTCACCAGAAATGAAGCAGGATCCTCTTTTGTTATGTGTTCATAGCATAGTTTCGCACTATACTTTCCTTCCATACCAAAGGGGCATGCTCGAGTATCTTCCTCATCCTCAACCAAAATTGGTAGATCACCAATGAATAACAAAAGAGCTAGAGAATTTCTTGCTTCTTCTTCCTCTAGTTCTCTTTGTTAAAGATACGTGCACATCACATGTGCAAATTCAGCACATGTCATCTCCAGCCAGATCATACACGTCCCAAAGTTTTGAATTCAAATTTAAATTAGTTACCTTATTTCTTGATTCTCTTGATTAGCATGAGTTCCCTTTTATTGTATTTCATTTTGAATTGTTTCCTTTATTATTTTATTCTCCATTCAATGTATGATATATTTTTCCTGTATTTTATTCTTTCCTTTGTAATTGTTGAACCTTGATATTATAAATACCATAGCTCTCCTTTCATAGTCTTCATGAACAGAAGACAATAAATCTGTCTCTTCATTATTTTACACTCTTCGATAGCAGATTTTCCATAATTGTGTGCCCCCACCTTCAACAACACTCTCTGTGATTGTTGCTTTCTTAAACCTTGCAAATTTAAATAATGCTGGGAATAAATCTTTTAAGTTTCTAGGTCCACGCCATAAGTCATACCAAAAAGATATGGATTTTTTTGAAGCACAAAATCCATCCTTTTTGAACCCCTATCAATAACCCAACTCCTTATTGCTTTGAAATAGACCAAGGTGTAATAAAATTCTGGTTACCTCCATATTTCTCTGCTATAACTCTTCTCCACAAAGCCTATTTTTCTTAGAATTTTGGATTCATTCCATCAAGTACAATTTATATCACTTAATTTTAAGGAATAAATCAACACCAAAGGATCTAAGATTTACACGTATGTGACAATGAATTCATGCGAAAGATTTAGCTACTCACCTTGTGACATGTTAATGGTGATCTTATGGCTTTGTACTGACTTGAGTTTCCAAAGAGAACTTAGCTTTAAATCTTTCACCCTTTCACCTACTAGCAACTAGTGATGGATCAAAATTGCAACAACAAGGGCAAGAGTTATGAACTGTCTTATATTTCTCCTGAAACATCAGTTGTCTCATATCCATCAAAGAGACCATGCGCCATACTATACATGAGTTCTCTCTTAATCAAGCCCAACTTCAAGCTCACATGGGCCTGTCATGTGGGCCATAACTAACATTCTCCCACTTGGTCCATATGACCTAAGGCAAAACATACATGTGCGTTATTACAAATGCTTCATCCACTATGGAGGCTGAGTTTGTGGCATGCTATGAGGCCATAATTCATGCTTTATGGCTGCGCAACTTTATCTCAGGGCTTGAGGTTGTCGACTCTATTGCCAGGCTGCTGAGAATTTACTGTGATAACATCGCATCAGTTTTCTTCTCCAAGAATGATAAGTACTCGAGTTCAAGTGGAAGTAAACATTTGAAGCTTAAATTTCTTATCGTTAAGGAGGAGGTTCGAAAACAGAGAGTGTTTGTAAAACATATAAGCACAAAGCTCATGATCACTGATCCATTGACTAAGGGTTGACACCTAAGACATTTTCAGAGCATGTTATTACTATGGGTCTTAGTTGTCATGTATAGTGTCATGGATTTAATGTTAGTTTTACAAAACACTATTGAGATCTCATGTATAGTATGTTTCCAATTTCCTGTTTTTTTCCTTATATGTACACATATTTTGTAATGGAATGTATGATAATAGGAATTGTCTTGACCAGACATGACAATTGAACCAATATGAAGGCCTTTAAGATATTGACCTTTTATAAATGTGATTTTTCCAACTTTTAGGTTATATTAAGTGGTTATTAATTTTTGTGGTATATGGAAATATGTCGTATTTAGATGTATGACCGCCATGACTCAGAATAGTGACTTACTTGATTATGACATTATGATTAATGGAATGCCAATGGATTATGATTCTCTTTCTGCGGCCTTCCAATGAGACATTCCTGGGTTACTTTGGTATCGACCAAGCATGCCCACGGCAAAGCTAATATCAGGTCTGGTACAAGTTTGTGCGTACATAAGACTCTCTACTGCAGAAGCATACAAAATTCTTTCCATTTCTTTCCGTTCCAAATCATTCTTTGGACATTGCATAAGGCTAAACTTATCACCTTTCTGTACTGGTATATCATTTGGTGAACAATCTTTCATGCCAAATCTCTCTAGAACTCTCTCGATATAACTTTTATGAGACAAACCTAGCAGTCCTTGTTTTCGGTTTCAAAAAATTTCAATTCTGATAACAAATTTTGCCTCACCCATATCCTTCATTTCAAAGTTCTTAGAGTGGAAATTCTTAGTTTCATACAACAAACCAAGATCATTACTGGCAAGAAGTATGTCATCCACATACAAAATCAAAAATATGAACTTACTCCCACTAGATTCACCATTCTCAAAGAATTTTGCATGACCGGTTTCAACTATTCTTGTACTGTGGTTAAGACAATAAAACCTATACCCTTTGGATTTCTCAGGATATCCAATAAAGAAACCACTGACTGTTCTGGAATTCAATTTCTTTTCCTGTGGGTTATAAATTCTTGCTTCTGCTGGACAACCCCAAACATGCAGGTGTCTTAAACTGGGTTTCCTACTAGTCCACAACTCAAAAGGAGTTTTGGGAACTGACTTACTAGGAACTCGGTTTAAGATGTACACAACGATCTTAAGAGCTTCACCCCGCAATATTATGGGTAAGTTTGAACTGCTTAACATACTCCTAACTATATCCATTAAAGTACGATTACGCCTCTCATCAACACCATTCTGCTGCGGCGTTCCAGGTATTGTGTATTGTGCACAAATGCCAAGCCTTTCTAGAAGTTTGGCACATGGACTAGGATGTTGTCCCAATTCATCATACCTGCCAGAATATTCACCACATCGATCAGATCTGATGACTTTCACCTTTTTATCTAATTGTTTCTCAACTTCAGTAATAAACACCTTAACAACGTCCACTGCTTGAGAGTTATCATGCAACAAATAGATATAACCCTAACGTGAAAAGTCATCAATAAAAGTGATGAAATATTTCTCTCCACCGTGAAAAGGGGTGGAAAAAGGTCCACAAATATCAATATGTATGATCTCAAGAAGCTCTCTTCTCCTTGTGACTCTTTTCTTGGTGTGTATTGTTGTTTTTCCCTTAATACAATCAACACACATCCCAAAATCAGTGAAGTCTAGACATGGAATAATACCATCATTCACCAATCTATCTAGACTTTCTTTAGAGATGCGCCACAATCTTTTATCCCACAAGTCTGCAGACTTATGATTAATTATATTCCGTTTAAGTCCAATACATACATTATGATGCTCAGTTAAAAGGGTTTCAACATAATGGCTATCAAGGTTAATTTTATATAATCCATTACACAAAATGTCAGAACCAACATGATGAGAATTACTAAACAAGCTGAAACATTGGTTACCAAAACTCAAAGAGTATCCACAAACATCTAACTTAGATAAGGAAATTAAGTTACAGGTTACAGAGGGTACAAAAAGAGTATTAAACAAGTCCAAAACCAAATGAAAAGTTCCTATAGCAAAAACTTCAGCTTGACTATGATTTCCCATAAAGATAAAACGTTCAATTGGGTTTGGGGTTTTACTTGAAAGGAATCCCTGCATCGTATTGGAAATATGAATATTAGCCCCCGAATCAATCCACCAAGTATTTGAAGGAACTTCAACAAGATTTGATTCGAAACTTACAAGAGCAAGAATCTCACCTTTCTTTTCGAACCATGCCTTTCGGTTTGGGCAATCAACCTGCAAATGCCCAACCTTTCTACAGAAATGGCATTTTATTTTATCTTCCTTCGGGGCCTGTGATGCGTGAGTAGCTCCATTATCTTTTGGTGGTTCAGATTTCTTACATTTTCTAAACTTCCACCTTTTCTTACTGGCTCTTTGAGTTACAAGTTGAGTAGAGAATTCTCTTTATTGCTTAAGCCTTGCTTCCTCTTGAACTACCATACTTGCAAGTTCAGTTACATTCCAACGTTCCTTAAGTGAATTATAATTTATTTGGAATGGACCATACTGAGCAGGCAAGGAGTTCAAAATAAACTGAACAAGGAAAGGCTCTTCTACATTCATCCCCAATCCTCTCAACTTAGCAGCAATGTTCGTCATTTCTAAGATGTGCTCATACATTCCTTTCACACCATCATATTTCATGGTGGTGAGTTGAGCCATTAATGTGCCCACTAGAGACTTATCAATGGCACGAAATCTCTCCTCAACTACTATCATAATTTCTTTAGCAGTTTTAATATGAGGTAGATGTTACTCGCAATAGTCATTCACATAAATATAATGCTCAATCTGTTCGACTTTTCCCAGGCATCAAACATATTTTTTTCATCCATACTGCTAGAAGTGGTAAGAGCAGCGGGTTTTACAGACAAAAGGGAGCGATCTAAATCAAGTACACCTAAGGTGAACCTAATATTTTCGCTCTACTTTATAAAGATTGAGCCATTGAGTGTCAGAATAGATGCATCATACGAATGAAGAGAAACAGGTACAGAAACTGCAAGGATCAACAAATCATACAAAGATATGAAAATATAAATACCTTTGCAACCAATAATACAGGATTAACAATATATACTTTACAGTAATGAACTAATTGTAACATCAAAATTCTTCCTTTGGGATAGAATTATGATTTACATAGCGTTCAACTAATAAGTGGCCCAATGAGCCCAATTATTTAATATCTTTCAACTTAAAAGATTTGCTACCATAGTGTAGTCAAAACAAAAACTTCATAAGAATATACAAGTGAGTTACAACAACCTTTTCACAATTACTTCAGTAGACAATTGGTCTTTAGACCAATCTTTAACTTTGTAATTGAGAAAAAATAATTGGTAATGTCACCAACTCAATATATACAACCAAAAAATACTGAGTTACAATAATATGAACTAATAACATATAAGTTTATCTTCTCCATAGGTCACTTTGGTAACCATCATACTGGTGAACCTCATATTGGTTATAGTCCAATAGGATGACATAAATTAAGAGGACAAATTATAGATGGAATCAAAAATGATATTTAAAGCTTAAGTAATTAGCATTTCTCTAACTGCATAATGATATAAATATCAAAAATAAGTCGAGCTTAAGCATGTCAAAAATAATAATAACATGATTGCAAAATATCCGACTTGATAAACCATTCAAAATGAGCTTTTCCAGCTCTAAAATGGACATAAAACAAGCATATAAATGCATAAATATGGGTTCAAGGTGTTCAAATAAATATTTGAGTTAGAAAACGGGTCAAATCAGTCGGGTTAAATACTTTTCGGTTCAAATTAATTTCATTATGAGTCAACTCAGTTCCATTCACCAAGTTTACCTCGGAACATTTAATTGAGTTGACTTAATGCATTAACGTAAATCTATCTAAGCCTTAACCGTACTAACCCATATCCTTTTACATTAATTATACTATATTGCACCACTTTTAACACTAACATGTCTACTTTTAATATTTATATGTCATCTTTAATCTTATCAGATAAGAAGATAGAGAATAAAGTCCTCAAAAGTTACGCCCACATTCCACCACCTACAAATTATGACCATACAAACGGCGATCGGACGACAATAATTTTTCGTCAAAATCAGTTAACAATATTATATATAACAGTGCATATAATTTTATAGAAACCAATAGCTTGTGACTAGAGGTGTCAATTGGGCTGGGCGGCCCAGGCACGGCACAGCCCAGCACAGCCACGTGGCAGCCCAGCCCAGCCCAGCCCAACCCATTTCGTGCTTGGGCTGGCACGGCCCATTGGCTGGGCCGTGCTGGGCAGGCCTCTTGAGCCCAGCAGCACGAGCACGGCACGGGCACAATTTTGGCCCAGCCCAGTCCAAGCACGGCACACAGCCCAGCACGGCACGGAACCAGCACGAGCCCAGCACGGCACGGCCCAGCACGATGGGCCGGCACGAAGCACGGCACGATTAGAGCCGTTACGTGCCTAACGGTCGGCACGATGGGCCAAAGCACGGCACGGCACGACCCAGGCACGATAACGGCCCAACGTCAGGAAAACGGCTATTTTTGTGTTTTTGACCAAATTACCCCCCTTAACAGCCAAAAAACGGCTATTTTCAGGGGTAATTTGGTCCATACATGGTACCCCACACCCTCTATAAATACTAACACCCCCCCACCTATTTTCATCACAAAAATCACAAATCTACTCTTACTTTTCATCATATCTCTCTCAAAATCTCTCTCAAACTCACATCACAACAACAATTCAAGCAAGATCACTCAAAATCAAGGGCCCTCAACTCAAATTCAAGCAAGTTAGTTCAAAATCAAGGGTTCTCATCTCAAAAAAAATTTCTATTCTCAAGTTTCTCCCACATTTAGTTGAGGTATTTATTTTTTTATTTAATTTGTTATATATTATTACATAATTTGATAAATATGGATGCTAACCAATTCTATGAAGTTGATGATTCTAATGCCACACCCCCTCAAGCTTCCAACCAAGGTACCCCAGGTAGTTCTTGTGCCACTTCATCTAAAAGACAAAAAAAATCGGATGTGTGGCAATTTTTTACAGTTAAAGAAGTTCCATTCAAGGGAAAAATTGAAGAGAGAGCAGTATGTAATTTATGTAGTGCAACCTATTCATCTAAGTCAACAGGTGGTACAGGTCACTTAAAAAGACACATAGAAGCATGTGTTCCAAAACATGCTAATACTAATGACCCAACACAAGCCCAGCTCAAGGTAGGTAGTAGTGGATCAATTTCAAATTTTACATATAATCAGAAAAAAATGAGGGAGGGTTTAGCAGTTTATGTAGCTGGGGCTGAGCAACCATTTACTTTTGGGGAAGATCGTAGATTAGAGAGTTGGGTGAAGAATTATCTTCAACCTGGATTTAGTAAAGTTAGTAGAAATACTATTAGAAGTGATACCATGGAGGTTTATAATATGAAAAAACAAATTATAATTAATGAATTAGCTAACCATATTGGTGCAATTTCTTTTACTTCTGATATGTGGACTGGTATTAATAAAATTGGTTATCTTTCTCTTACTGCCCATTATATTAATAGCAATTGGATTTTAGTTAAAAAAATTATTGCCCTCCGCATGGTAGAATATCCTCATAGTGGTCAAAATATATATACATGTATTTTAGGCATTCTTAATGAATATAATGTTGCATTTAAATGTTTTAGTATTAGTTTTGATAATCATAGTGCTAACACTAATGCAATTGAATATTTTAAACGTAGTTTTAAGCCTCCTTATCAAGGACAATTATTTCATGTTAAATGTGCATGCCATATTATTAATTTAATTGTTCAAGATGGAATTAAAATAATTAATAGTGATAAAGATCTTAATTTTATTGATAAAATTAGAGAAGCAATTCTTTTTATTGTTACTTCACCTTCTAGACTTCAAGCATTTAAAAAAATGTGTGAAACTTATAATTTGAAGCCTAGAAAATTTAAAATTGATATACCTATTCGTTGGAACTCAACTTATCTTATGTTGAAATCATGTGAAGGTTATGAAGCAGTAATTATGGATTATTATAATCAACATGGTCACTCAAATTTAGAAATGGTAGATTTTGACAATGCATCTAATTTTTCTAACTTTTTAGAAATTTTTTATAATGCAACAAATGCTTTGTCAGGTGTTTATTATCCTACTACTTGTATTGCTCTTAACCAATTATATAATATTGCAGAAGCTTTTAGAGAATGTAGAACATATGCAATTTATTATAAAGTTTGTGAAAAAATGGAAGAAAAATTTCTAAAATATTGGGAACATATCCCACCTCTTTATTATTTAGCCTCTACAATGGACCCTAGAAAAAAATTAAATGGTACTATGACACTAATTATGGGCATTTGTAATATTTTACACATTGAAATGCATGATACATTTGAAAGTATTATAACTTTGTTAAGTAATTTATATACTTATTATGAAACAAATTTTGGTAATGTACAACGTACAATTATGATGCCACCACCAACCACTAGAACTAGAGATGCTTCTTGGAGATTACTTGCAGATAGTAATCAAATGGCAAGTATAGGTGGTACAACTGTAAAAACAGAACTTCATTCTTATTTGGAAACTCCGGCTCCACATTTTAAATCTGCAGAAGAGGCATATAGTTTTGATATTTTAGAATGGTGGAAAGTACAAGGTCAGACTTACCCAATACTTTCCATCATGGCACGTGATTTACTAACTCCTCCAGTGTCCACAGTAGCATCGGAGTCTGCTTTTAGTGCAAGTGGCAGGGTATTGAACGAG
Organism: Macleaya cordata; assembly: GCA_002174775.1. Classification (NCBI taxonomy): domain Eukaryota; kingdom Viridiplantae; phylum Streptophyta; class Magnoliopsida; order Ranunculales; family Papaveraceae; genus Macleaya; species Macleaya cordata. The sequence goes on along the minus strand of MVGT01002006.1, from coordinate 99,403 downwards.
AAAAGGACAAGACTAAATCCAGATATCTTAGATGCTTTGATCTGCTTGAAGGATTGGGACGATTCAGAAAACAGAGAACAAGAAATCTATGATGATTTGGCGGAAGAATTTTCAAATTTAGATGCAGCAACTGATAATGAATAGAATTTAAGTTATATGTAAATTTTTTTTTTTACTATGATGTAAATTTTTTCTTTAAATAACTTATAGAGGTTAGAGTAATGCAAATGATTGATAGTTGAGTGGGTGCCAACCTAGTTGGGATGTGCTCAAACTATAGTGATGCAATTCTCACCTTTTTTATGTAATTTTTGTATTCAATTTAAAATTAATATTAATAAATAAAGTTTATTAGTGGATTTTATTCAACATGGTGTTCTAATTTTAAATTTTTAATATTTTAAATAATTTATTTGAGTTGTTAATGTTAATGTAAATTTTTAAGTTTTAAAATATTTTTATAAATAAAGTTTTTAATAACTAGAAATTTAGTAAATATATTTATATAAGTAATAAATGTCAAATAAAATGAAAAAAACACAAAAATAGGCAAAAAAACATTTTTTACTGATTTCGGCCCATTAAGGCACGATGGGCCAGCCCGTTGGGCGGCCCATTAACATACAAAATTCAAAAAAAAAAAGGGCGGGATTTCAGATGGGCGGCCCATGGCACGCTGGGCTGGCACGGCCCAGCACGAGGCCCAGTCGTGCTGGGCCAGTGGGCCGTGCTGGGCTGACCTAAACTGTGACTTGGCACGGCACGGCCCAGCACGAAACCCTGTCGTGCCGACCGTGCTCCGTGCCGTGCCAGCCCAGCCCACTAGAGGTTCGTGCCGTGCCGGCCCAGCACGGCCCAATTGACACCTCTACTTGTGACAAATAAACACAGAAAAAGTATTTTTTCACTTCAAATCATGATTAAGTTGTCACCGGAAATCACCATTAAATCTGGTAAACCATCAACAATATTGTCTTTCTCTAAATCATTGAACAAATATTAAATCCAACAACCTGAACTGCTCTGATACCAAAATATTAGAATTTTGGATTCATTCCATCAAGTACAATTCATATCACTTAATTTTAAGGAATAAATCAACACCAAAGGAACTAAGATTTACACGTATGTGACAATGAATATATGAGAAAGATTTAGCTACTCACCTTGTGACATGTTGATGGTGATCTTATGGCTTTGTACTGATCTGACTATCTAAAGAGAAATTAGCTTTAACTCTTTCACCCTTTCACCTACTAGCAACTAGTGATGGATCAAAATTGCAACAACAAGGGTAAGAGTTATGAACCATCTTATATTTCTCCTGAAAGATCAGTTGTCTCCTATCCATCAAAGAGACCATGGGCCATACTATACATGAGTTCTCTCTTAATCAAGCCCAACTTCAAGCTCACATAGGCCTGTCATGCATGTTGGCCATAACTAACAGTTTTTCCATCCCATACCTCCATGTCCATTTAGATAATAAACATATTTGTTTTCCTGAGGTCTCTAACACCCAATCCTCCACTTGACTTTGATTTGCACACCTTTTTCATGCTACCTAGCAGAGTTTCTTCTTGTTATCGGCTGCTCCCTAAAGGAATTTTCTCATTAAATACACCATTTTATTCTCAATCTGTACAGGGAGTGGAAATAGAGATAAGAAATATATTGGTAGACCAGCTAGACAACTCTTTATGAGAGTTAGCATGTCACCTTTTGATAGCAGCTTCCTTCTAATTTAATCTTCCCAATATAAGTTTTTTATTGGGAGTTAATCTAATTCAATCCTCACCCGAGTTAGGAATTAAAATACTTAAAATTTTTGCAGCTGTTTTAGAGTCAAAAAGTTGTTGAATTAGATTGGTATTGCATCTTCTGTTGCCTTCCTCTATGAAATCAGTAACCAGAACACACAAAGATTTTCTGTGTATGATGGGTTTGGTATCGGTGGAGAGTCCAAACCTGGAATCCACTTATCCTGCTAGATCTGGACTTTATTACCATCCTTAACTTCCCCAAATATAGAACTGCTGGATAAGAATCATTTTTCCTTCGAATCAGGTGAAAGGGGATGGAATTAGGGAAATATTTGGCTTTAGGAACCATAACCCAGAGCTGATTTGGACAAGTGATCATTCTCCAAGCTAGTTTAGCTATTAAAGATTTGTTAAATTTGAGCAGATTTCTAAATTCTAGACTTCCCGAGTCCTTAGGCTTGCAAAGAGCATCCCAAGATTTATAACTTTTTTCCCACCAAAAGTCTCTTTGTTTGGCTTCTAGATTGTTGATGACAGTTTTGGGTATGGTGAAACAGGACATTTGGTGAAGGGGTATGGTGTTCAGAACAGTTTGGACCATATTAGATCTACCAGCCAGACTTAGGAGCTTTCCCATCCGCTTAGCAAGCCTACCCTCAAAGTTGCTAACAAGGGACGCAAAAAACTCAGTTTTAGCTTTCCTAATGAAGAGAGGAGAGCCCAGATATTTATCTTTGGGATCAATTTTATGTACTCTAAGGATGTTAAAGATCATGCGACAATGTCTTTTTATGATTTTGCTATGGAAAATCCCTAATTTTTGGAAGTTGATGCATTGTCATGAAGCCTCCCTAAATTGTTTGATAAGATCCACGAGGTCTTTAGCTTCGTCGAGATTAGCTTTCATGAGGAGAAGACAATCATCTGCAAATAAGAGATGGGAGATGGGAGATGGGAGATGGGAGATGGGAGGGTAATTCCTAGAAACGTTAACACCATGGATTATGTTATTTTGTTCAACATGGGTGATAATTCTAAAGAAGGCCTCCATACATAGAATGCAAATGTATGGGAAAGTGAGTCTCAGTGTCTAATACCACTACTTCAGATCTCTAAGTTTTCTCATTTTTCTTGCAACCTAAAAAATAGAATACCTAGAACTAGAAAAGAGGCTAGGGTTTTGCACACCTAGTTACTAATTAGAACTAGGAGAAGAGAGAGATAGAGAGAGAGGAGAGGGTGGCAGCAACAAGAGGGGTGTGCTCTTTTGTAGTCGTCCCTCCCTATATCTATATATAGGGAGGTCTCCACCTCTTTCTAAATCGTAGTCTAATTAGGTCTTAGGGTCCCACAACTTTCAGCTAAATTTTTATTTAGTATTTAGTTTTTATGTCTCATATAATTAAATACAAAATAAAATAATCAAAAATTAGTCCACCACACTTTTGTGACTGAATACTCTGATAGTTGTAGTATTTATAAATAAACCCTTCCTCTATTGTACCTGCATTCAAACCCTCCACTGTAAACCGATATTCACAATAATTCTTAGGTTAGTATTTTAGTACCAGTCACATCCTTAAGGATTATTATTTCTTAGTCCTTGTGCCTCAATCTTTGTAGGCTAATTATTATTCTAATAATCTCAGAAGAGATCACTGGCGAGTTTAGAATAATAATTACAGATGAACAAGGAAATATCAAAATGAATGTGGATTTCATATTGAACTAAAATATTCTCACTATGTAATTATGTCCATCCATCTTGTCCAGAATATTGGATCACATTTACGTTACTGACCTCACTGATTGACAAAACAAAATGAACATAACCTTGCATGTGGAAGACACTCTTTTCCAAGCGACAGTTGAAACTTTTTTAGTTGAAATATCTCCAGACCAAATGAAGTTTCTTATCCATCCATCAATGGTTTTTAACAAACCACGGGCCAAGCGTAGACAGTACTATGAATAACAGAATTCACAAGCTGCACACGACCCATCTTGGACAAGAGAGAACCTTGAGTATGAAGTTCCAATCCAGAGTGTCAAAAGCCTTGCGAATGTCGAGTTTTAGGGCGACGTTTCCTCCAAAAGAGCGCTGGTCCAGCATGTTGATTGCTTCAGATGCGAAGCCAATGCAGTCAAATATCTGACGACCTTTGATAAAAGCTTGCTGCTGTGGAGAAATTATTCTTGTGGCAATGTTTCCAAGGCGATCAGCAAGAATTCTACCAATAATTTTGAAGTGAAAGTTACCTAAAGCAATGGGTCGAAATAGTTCGATACATTCTCCAAAATTTAGGGTAAAATATCTGGTCCCTTGAAAAATTTATAGACTTTGTATGCAGCAAAAATGAAATTTCTACGAAAATTATTTAATTTCATCATTTTAGAGTCAAATTTGTCGTAAGTATTTTCTATAATGACGAAGCGTAGAACCTTTATTTTTCAAAGGTCTTGAAATACTTGACATGTAGGAATCTTCCATGCTACATACATCTAATACGTTGTTGTTATTATCTTTACCTAGTTTTTTTTTTTTGATCGGCAAAACAAATATATGACTACGACCATGCCAAGCAAAGTTCTTTCTTTCAGCAATTCTATTTAGGCGTATGCACGCATGCATAGTAGAATCATGAACCTAGCTAACTTATCGAGGAATTATATTTTTTTCTTCAAGAATATGAAAAATGATATTTATTATAATAGAGAAATTGTCTTCAACAAATGCAACTTTCCAAGAACTTGTTACTTTTGCTTGATATCAAGTAAAAAAACTTGAAAAGTTCAATTAGTTTGATGTTTTTGGATGACATGGTTATAGTACATTTACAAATTATACAAGCATAACAGAAAAAAATAATAATAATGTACACTACCACTAATAGGCGGAGAGAAAGTACCATAAACAACCATTCTAAATTTCACCCACTATAATAGCAATAAAAACAATAATAATAATAATAATAATAACAACGCGAAAAACGTATACATTATCAAATTTGAGTCGAATTGTAATCCATCAATCAATTAATCAAACACATACATATAAACTCTTTGTTTTTCTTAATTTTTAGATCAGATCCACCTTTACTTTTAATCTTCAAGATCCAAGAATAGTGATGAATAATAGCACGTGTGGATCGATATCAACCATTGGATCGATGATAGTTTTGGATTTTTCCTCGAGATTACACATTATGTGTGGCTAGCTTTGCAAGGGTACCAATAGCTAAGGAGTTAACATAAGTACATGGTTCTTCCATGGCAGATTGCCACCTTTGATCCACAAAGTTGTCATATCGGTCAGGTCCACCCACAATCGCACCCGTTAACTCATTCGGGTTGTCTTGATTCTTAGAGAACCAGTTAGCAAAGCTCATGGGGCAACTCACAACCGCATCCTTGGGCATTGGTGGCACTGATGCTCCTCTGTGATGAGGCTGTTTTGGTGAGTTGTTACCAAAACCCACCATGTATGAACCCCCTCTAGGGTTGCTTCCTAGTATATAATCCATCTGCAGGTAAAACAAAACAAAAAAAATCTACATCAACATTCTAGGGTTAATGGGTACCCATTTAGCCAAAAAAATTAAACCGTAATTGATTTTCCAGTTCTGGTTCTACATATTTCAGTACTAGAATTGGAAACAATCCGAAATAGGAACTCAAATTGACTAACAAATAGTGTCATTTTTTCTTTTTCAGAATCATGGGTGTCCCTATCCTTCGGGTGAGACTAATTCCACAATGACCTAAACATTTAGCCATGTCTCAAATATTTAGCCCCATCGCGGTGGGTTATTATAAACATTTTTAGATATAAGCTAGAACCACATAATGAAAAACTAGAACCCGAAAAATACCGAAAAAATGACCGAAACTTAAAATTGGAACCGAATATTCCAGTTTCGCTTTTGCATATTATTTGGGTATTGATAAGTCTGTTTTTAGAAGTCATTTAATAGGTTCCGGTTCCAGGTAGTTCATATATTAGTTAAGAGTGTTGAGTGATAGTAGTACCTGTTTCTTAGCGAACGCAAGGAGGTGAGTTGAGTCGAACTGTTGGTTTCCGCAGGTGACTTTGTGGTTGTGTTGGGCCATTAAATCGCTATAGACACTAAACAAGAAAGCAGTGCTTGTAACATACTGTGTGTTTGCTCCATCTCTAAGGTGAATCAACCCCCCTGAATCCAACGGCAGATATGACAACGACGACGACACATGTTAGAATATTATTAAGCGAGTTGGCCGAGCTTAACCCAACCACACAAGGCCCAAATTTAGTTGCCCAAACAAGCTCCACCCCATTATTTTTAAAAAAAAAATTTTAAAAATAAAATATAAATAATTAAAAATAATAATAATATTTTAGTCTTTGTGTCACCTAGAAACTCGAAAGTATAAAATACTTTGAGCTACCAGATGATGAAGTGAAGAAGAACAGACCTGGAGAGATAAAAACTTGGTGGTAGGGACTATCAGGGAGCACAGAGCATACAAAGTTGTCAGCTTGCTTTTGATAGGTCTCCAGTGATTTTTCTCCCTCAAAAAACAACTGCATAAATATTAATTAACAATTAAGCTAGGTTAATTAAACAAATTAAGATACAGATGCATGTATACAGTTGTGATGTAATATTCTTAGAGAGAGAAAGAGAGAGATCTAGAGAGAGAGAGAGAGGGGTTTAATAGCTTACTTTGGATAGAAGAACTTGAATTCCAGCATATTTTAAATCCCAACTAAACTCAGCAACATTTGCAGTAATGGCCTCCTCTTGAATGTATGTCAAGTACACTGGCTTATGAGTTGCAATGTATAACCATGATGCAGCCCACAACAGCTCGTCCTGCATTCAAGTTCATTCATTTACACTAATTAATTAAGCCCACTACAATTTCTACTATATAATCAATCCACTCTATCATCATCATCTAAAGTTCTAAACAAATCAACAGCCACAATTTATGCCTATTAATTGGGTTGAGTGAACTGCGCTTAAAGGAATTCAAGCTCGCTCCCAAATATAATTGACATTTCTAAGTCTAAGTTCACTTGAATTTGGATCTAATTTTTTGTTGAGATTCGACTCCACTCATTCTCAAATAAGACTTGACCCAAAAACTATTAGGTGGAATGGGCGGATTTTAGACTAGTCCAACTCCATTTATTGGCCTATGAAATATCACTACTATTTATATACGGCCCCTTGGAGGTTTGAAATCAAGTGGGATGACCCGTGAAAAGACTTGCGTGCCCTTTTTTATAGGTCAATAATATCCTTCTTCATTTCAGCTAATTCCGATCATATCCCACTCTTTATTTTTATAGACAAAATGAGTTTGTCACTCGTGAAGCGTGTATATAAGGTGTGAACGAAGCGCAATTAAAGACAACATCCGTATCCCGTTTGGATATCTAACCCACAAATACGTGTGGGGAAGATGTACAGTCAATTCAGGAGGCTTGTTAATCTAATGACCGATCAAAATTTCATTCGGACTATTTGTATTAGAGAGAGGGAGGGGAGAGAAAGTTTACATTATAGCCGGAATAAGAGCAATAGAATGGGCATTCTCCGTCAAAGGTTCCTTTATGTGTCTTGGCAAACTCAAACAACTGCGAAACAAACAAAAAAACGGTTTTTCATATACATTAAGTATATAGATTTAGAGACCGATCACAAAAGCATTTTCGGAAAAAAAACACATAGGAGACTTAACCCTAACATATAGATGTCATGCGAATACGGGTCTTCACACTAGTCTTTTAGAATTGTAAGTAATGATTAAAATGCAAATTAATTAGAAAAGAGGAGTCATAATTTAAGTACCAGTTTGGCTTTGTTGAGGAGACGACGAGCATAGACCTTATCTGTGCCTCTAAACACAATCGAAGAAGCCGCCATTGCTGCAGCGGTCTCAGCAGCTATCTCAGATCCTGGCCGGTTCTCGTCTATCTTTAAAACTGTTCTCGGTGTATTCATGTTTTCTGGTCGAACCCAACATTGGTGATCCTGAACTGGGTCTCCCACCTTTAAACATTTTCACACAAATAATTATAATTAAGCTAGCTTCCATGAATATCCTGCATCATTTTTCAATTTTTGTTTTTGAAATTTTTGCAAAATGACCATATTGTCCCTTTCAATTTTTTGCATTACAGAAGTATTTAACTCATTATGGAAATTTTTTTAATTAATTGAAGCCTGGGTTAAAATGATTTTTGAATTTCCAAATAGATTGAGAATGGTTTTTCAAAAAAAAAAATTATAAAAGAAGAAAACAAAAAAATTTAATTGCAAGAAATTAATTAATTTAAATGAAGAAAAAATAAATAAATAGCTCACCTGAACCCATAACCGGTTTTTTTTGGAACTAGCTTTGAGAAAATAATCTGTTCCCCAGCGGATGGCGGCATGAACATTTTGTAACTCACCAGTTGCTTGTAGATCTGCGTTGTAAAATAATGCAGTCCATGCGAGAGTCGTAACAGTAAATGCCATCGGAAGCCCATACTTCACATTGTCTCCAGCGTCGTAATATCCTCCGGTGAGATCCATCTGTTCATTAAATTAATGGCAAACCCCCGCTTTCATAATTAAATTTCAAAAATAAAAATAAGCACATTTGTGGTAAAATTTGTAAAAAATGTTGAAGTAATAATAATAATAATAATAATAATAATAATAACTATTATTATCCTGGTTATTCGTCTTCATTTCGATCTGAAGGCACCTGTAGTCCTTCCATATTAGGTAAAAGATACACATTTTCTTCAACTTTATGAAATTCTATTAGTTTGGCTAAGAAGTTAAAACATATATAATTTAAATACTTTAATTAAAAAAAATTTAATACTTGGGATCCATCATCATTAATTCTCCTTAATTCATATACATTTTTCTTATACCAATCCATTAAAAAATTGTCAAAAAAAAAATCAGAATGAAATCCTTAATTATAGTTTTTTTTTTTCAAAAATACTTCAAAATAGAAAACGAAAGAAAGAGAATTAAGAGTTAAGAGGTTTACATTGACTTCTTTACCATCATCAAGACCAGAGTCACCTCTCCATGGAACCCTGTTATTAGGAGGGAGCTTCCCTGATCTCTGTGCTTCCAAAAATATAATTGATTTCGTCAGTGCATCTTTGTAATCAAAATGTCCATTAACTACCATCAAAAACCCATGATCACATAATATTGCAAACCAGCATGCCACAATTAGGGCTGTTAATGCCTTTAAACTTAACCCCATTCTAACTCAAAAAAAAAAAAAAAAAATTTCCCAAACCCACGACCAAAAACTATCTAAAAACTTATCTTTCCAATCCAAAAAAAAAAAAAAACTATGTAGAATTTTTGAACTAAATTAGGTTCAAATAATTTGCAGGGGAGGAGCCGTTATATTTGCCGTTTAATCATGTGGAATGGAAACGACTCAAAGAAGCAAGTCTGGGGGTTTGTTATCTTTATGGGGGAAAAATTTTAACAGCGTTAGTTAGTTATTAACGGTTTCTAGGAAAATTTCTAGCGTTGTGTTCTTGTTGATGGAGAAAAAAACGGGTTTTGGTACAAATTTAACGTAAGGTAGAGAGATGTTTTTTGAGTCTCTTTGACTACTTAAAACTATTTGTGTACATTTTTTGCTTTACTTAATTTGGGTAAGCTTTTATGGATGTAAACACAGGTATATAAGGGTTGTTTGGTTTTAACGGTCAGCTGAAATTAGTGTTTTTTTAATTTTATTTTCCATGGTTCATAAAAAACGTATACTGCAGAAAGTTTTAAAAAAAAAATATTTGGGCGATAATTATAATTACTTTACGGTTACATGTGTATGATTTAGGTGCACAACATAATATTGTGTTCTCTTGTTAGCAATCATCCGTTTTGTTCACGTTTAATACACAATTTTTTATTTTTTTTCAATTTAAACTCATTAAAGTCCCATATTTTAAGATGTCCAATAAAATTGCACGCACTATATATATATAGGGTCCGGCTATATATCCCCTCTTATCAGTAGGGGTGTCAACGGGATCCGGAACCTAAAGGTTCCAGATCCGGTCCCGTTAATATGAAGCGGTTCCGGATCCTTTCGGTTCCGGTTCCGGAACCTCAATTGGTGGTTTCGGATCCGGTACCGCTAGTATCCGCGGGTACCCGATACCCGTTTTAAGTTATTGTTTTTTTAATTTTTTCACACAAAATCTATTTGTATTTTGTATTTTCGTATTCTATTCAATTATAAAATTTATTTTATTATAAAATTTGTTAAATAATATTCATTGGTTTCTTTTTTTTAATTAAAAAAAAGTTAAAAAAATTAAAAAATTGTTATATAATAGCAAATTAAACTATAAAATTATAGAATTTATACGGAACCGGGTACCCGCGGGTACCCGTTGGGTGGATCTGAAAAATTTCGGATCCAAAACGGGTAGATCCGAAACGGATCCGAAATTTATCGGATCCACAAAGTGAGGTCCCGGAACCGCAAAAAACGGTTTCGGTACCGGTTCGGTTTCGGGTTTTTGGGTACCAATTGACACCCCTACTTATCAGGGGCGGAGCTAGGAATTGAACTTTAAGGGGGCCAAAATATATAAGAGGTATTATACTAAGGGCCACAATAGAAATACCAAGAAAATTTGGAGGGGCCAATATAAAATTTTCAACTATTGTAAAAAAAAAAATAAAAAACCCATAAGAATATTCAATTTTCCAAGGGATGAGTCAAAGGCTTGGGGAGCCATGGCACCCCTAGGCCTGTATATAGCTCCGCCCATGCCTCTTATATAACCCTTTGCTTGTGGGATCCACATGTAATGCATTCAAGAGTTAGTTTTTGGAGAGGATGTTCTCCTCAATTTATCATATTAAAAAATCAGCTCGTTCTAAAATTTTCAACCTCCTCAAATTAGCCCTTAAAATAATTTAGAAGTTTTAAACTTTTATTTTGACCGTTGATTTTAAAAGGATAGATTTGAGGTTAGAAGTTTTAGAACAAACTGATTTCAGGTAATTATGTTCTCCTTATCATGTAGATCATTCTCTCAAAAAATCATCCCCTAAATACATTCCTTGTGGACCCCACAATGAAGGGTTTTTTAAGGGGCTATATAACTTGACCCATATATATATATATATATGGGTTAGTATATTTAACACACGAATTATTATGCATTATTTCCTATTATTTTGATAAATATATTTTAGAGAATTTTAGGGTTTAGTCCCTAGTTGATAATTGAAACTGGGTTTTGTCCCTCCATAATTCAAAAAGCTGACGTTAGTCCCTTTTTGGATGGAAACATACAAATCGCTGTTAAATGGTGCGCGTATTGAATACACGTGTTCCTCACGGACCAAATTACCCCTCACGTGGTACACACGTGAGAGACTTAAGTAAAACCAAAATTAAATGTCAAAAATACTCCCTCTCTATCCAACGGCTGGGGCATATCAGTGAGATCGATGGGTGTTAGCACAAATGAGGCACAAGGTCATATCTTCTCCTTCAAACCCTATTAGTAGGATTCATGGCTGAAGTTAGAAGTCCACACATATGTAAGTATTTCTTGTTGAAAAGCCTAAAATTTCTCTACCAAAGTGTAAATTCAGGTTCTTTTTCCTCAGCTCCCTTTACTGTTCATCTTGTTTGAGAATGGGTGGAGGTGGTGAATCAAGCAAATGCAGTAAGGTATGTTAGCTTTAAAAATCACAGATAACTGACTCTTTTTTGCACTATATGTCGGTGTAGCTGGTTACTGGTATAAATCTTTATCAATAAAGGAGGATGAACTGAAAAGGGATGTAACTCAAATTAATATATTTACAGAAAGGACTTAAGACTAATATAATTTATTATTTTATCCGCTGTGACGAATTTTCTAATTTGAAATATCATCATCCAACCATTGGAAATTACCACAAGTTGAATATTGACACTTCAAGAACATTCGACCAGGGTTCTTAGCAGTCCCGGAGACCAACAACTTACGAATACCGGTGCACTTCACTATCTTGCACTTAGTATACAAAAATAGACAAGTAGGAGCCAAGTGTGAGCTTAGATGACATACTTGACACTTGTTTTCTCCTGAAAGGCACTGAAAAAAAAAATTTAAAAAATTCGTCACAACAGATAAAATAATAAATTATATTAGTCTTAAGTCCCTTCTGTAAATATATTAATTTGAGTTACATCCCTTTTCAGTTCATCCTTCTCTATTGATAAAGATTTATACCAGTAACCAGCTACACCGACATGTAATGCAAAAAAGAGTCAATTATCTGTGATTTTCAAAGCTAACATACCTTACTGCATTTGCTTGATTCACCACCTCCACCCATTCTCAACACAAGATGAACAGTAAAGGGAGTTGAGGAAGAAGAACCTGAAATTTACACTTTGGTAGAGAAATTTTAGGTTTTTCAACAAGAAATACTAACTTTCATATACGTGGACTTCTAACTTTAGCCATGAATCCTACTAATAGGGTTTGAAGGAGAAGATATGACCATTGGCAAACGGTCATATTTGTGCCTCGTTTGTGTTAACACATGCCATCGATCTCACTGATACGCCCTAGCCGTTGGATAGAGAGGGGGTATTTTTGACATTTAATTTTGGTTTTACTTAAGTCCATCACGTGTGTACCACGTGAGGGGTAATTTGGTCCATGAGGCACACGTGTATTCAATACGTACACCACTTAACAGTGATTTGTGTGTTTCTATCCAAAAAGGGACTAACGTCAGCTTTTTGGATTATGGAGGGACGAAACCCAGTTTCAATTATCAACTAGGGACTAAACCCTAAAATTCCCTATATTTTAAAAATACCAATATTTAAATTTCTTATTGAAGTTTATATATTACCATGCTAATGCCTAACGAAGTTTTCACGGACTCGAACTTTTGATTGTGATTTTTAGCACGAACTTGTAAAGAGAGTTATCAATATTATATTTATGTTGATTTGGGGCGAACCCAATGCTTTGCCTTATTAGTGGCAGTACGGTTTTTATATTTTTCCTCTTCACACCACTGGCAATGAGATTTGAACACCACTTTGAATGGCCAGCTCTAAAGAGAATTGTAACCCAATACCATGTAACATGTTAAATAACCGTTCAAACTTATAAAGAGAATTGTCCATATTTTATTCATGTGGATCAAGTTCATACTCCTTCTAAGGGAATTTATCCATCTTTTTACTAATTCAGCCCACCTTACCAGTTGATTCTGTAAATTTGACAATACAAAATAACCAATTGGTTTCGTAGAGTGGATAACACAATCAAAAAAAAAAAAATAGCTTATCTATTTTACAAAATAGAAAAACTATTTTGTGAAATTTGTATCATATGGTCTACGAAACCACGTTAGTTGGGATGAATTATAAAAAGATCCACAGACAGACATAAGCTGGAATCTTTTTGAACAGTGAAGACACAAAATGGAAATTTAGACCCATTTATCTTGGTACTTAGAAATCTTTCTCAAAATATAGTATCTTTCTTCTTTCTGTTACATTCTGTGAAAAAGAATACAACAAAATCTTTGAATGGATATGGCTAGGCTACAAACCAAACCGTCTGACACATCCAAAAGAATTGTAGCACAGTAATGAAATATAGCTAAGAACTAGAAATATCCTGGAAACCTGTTATAAGACCAAGCTACAAGTTACAAGGCTGCTGTACTCCCCTTTCTCGGCGGCTCTGCTTGGGACTCTCTTTATGGCTAGAGCGAGCTGAACAACTCGATGATCAGTACATTCAGCACTAAACATCTAGCAGAACCCGTAATGCCGTCATCTAATGAAATCCAGTTGAAAAAAAAATATATGGAACCATAGATGGGGGGAAATAGGAAGTGAAGAAGTTTAGCATCTCTTTATGATACTTGCAACATTTCTGGCGATTTCTTCTTTCGCGTACGATGGTACAGATACATCACCGATGTACATATCAAAGAAAGCCCCTGCAGATGAAAAATGTATTAGAACTTCCTGTTCCTTGGAACACACCTAATGGAGTTTATCTTCTTTTTTTTTTAACAGATTTCCAATAAGTCAGATGCATTTTTTTTTTTTAATCTTCAACAAATGAAGAGAGAAAGAAGAAAGATGCTGTATTTTGAGGAAGATTTTAAGGCAAGATAAATTGGTCTCTTCATGAAGGTTCTCCTTTCCTTCTATTTTGTGTATTAGTAAGACTTGTGTCTCTGTAAGATTACTGTAAATAACATAACTGAGTTGCACATTTCCAACAGCGGAGGAAGGATAAAAAACAATGCTGAAACCAAGTTACGTGGAAAGAAAGCTTCTTACTGCATAGATCCTTGCTATGAACCGCTCCAATTTGTTTGCCACCAACTGCATATATAATCATTACATTGTAAGCAATCAAAACCCATGAGTTTCAAAAGTAAGAAAAGAGATGAAATAAGTACTTGCAAGAGCTATTTAGCAAGGACAATCCGATTCTCAAAGACATTTTTGGAATTCGTGCAGGAAAACAGTTTGACCCAAGTTGCGGTTGATTTCTTTCAAACATTTTGTTTTTAGCCATTGTATGTGTAACTTCTCCAAATCATTAACTAAGTTCATTTTACATATACTTAGACATAAACGTAACAAAGAGCTTGGTGTAGAATAAAGTCTACAAGAACGCAAAAACTTCATTAGTGTTGGATGCCGAAGGCCAAGTTTGGTTCGTGATTCGACAATGAGTTCTCAAAAACTGGGATACAATCTGAAAATATGGGTGGTATTCTCAGTATTTTTAATTTGAAAAAGGATATAATTTAACTGAAAACACCAAACACGATCTTCTTACTTTTTTCGTTTTCAAATTTTGGGCTGTTTTCAGGATTGTATCCAAAAACTAATTTCTGAAAATGACCTATTCAAACACACATTTTTCAGGACTTTTGTATCCCATGCTTCCAGAAACAATGATTTGTATACGAATCACAAACCAAATGCAGCCTATATGCTTTCATGTATTTGTTACACGTGTAATAGACCAAAGGGCTGTGCTACAGACGGTAAAAGAAAGGTTTGTACTGAATGATCATAACCATCTGAACTACTCTCTTTTGGACCTTCCAAAGATCAGATAGTTACCAATATCCAGTTGGACCATGGACTTGCGGATTCCATTTTTAATCGAAGTACCTACAATATATAAACATGGCAACCCCTTTCCCTTCAGAAAATACTCACTTTCCGTAATTAGTAACCCCTCAGCAGTTTGTCGGAAATCAATTGTCGTACCCTGCAAATATCAAAATTCATAACCATTGTTGGAATTAACTTAAAGTCGCCTAAAGAGATAGAGGATAAATTGAGGCATGGAAAATGCTGATTACCGCAGGTAATGCGATATCTTGAGTGAAATATGAACCGAATGTCGTCACACAGTGATAATCAGTGTCGGGGTTCATCTTATAAACAAACACAAGAGTCAGCATAAAATTATTATGAAAGCTTTTTAATGAATGTTTGATCTTCTGTTTGCAGTAACACTTACCTTCAATAACCGGGTCCTAAGGGATCTCTCAAAAACACTGCAACCAAAAATAAATAAAACATGTACATCAGAGCAAGATCTATTCATTTTTTTTAATCCATTTTCATGATGCATACACGAGACTGATCTAGAAACAATTTATGATTCACTGGATTACTACAACTCACCTGCATCAACTAAGTCTACGACTAAGTCTAAACCAATAGAATGGAAGGTAGGTTCCCATGTTTTTGGAACAATCACCAACTCTTAAATGCCACTATTTTCTTATACAGGGACAGGAAATGGATACCTATTCCATCTAATTAATAATTTATACAGAATGTTTATCAGAAGTCAGAAGATCAAAATATTTGTAAAAAAAGTAATATAACTTACTCGCGCACGGTATTGATTTTCAGTCCATTGCAATTAACCACAAGCCTTACAGTCATATTAATATCTTCCCTGCAACACTCTCACAGAAAGCTTTGTAAGGAGAAGCTTCAGTTAATTCTAAGTTTCTAACAGAAAAAAGTTTATAACAGGCAGCAACTAGCAAGGTTTTTCCAAGTTCACTATAGTTCATCATCATGTGATAGCCACGAAAAGGATTGGCATCATTAGAACATTTATATAACTACAGTTAATGAATTCCAATCAAAAAAATATAACTACAGTTAATAAACAAAATTAAGCCAAATTGTCTACCACCCGTTAAGCTGCTCCACCATTACTTATATTCAAAAGAAACTAAGATTAGCAAGTCTGACTCTTTAAATTCTTTTCTACCTCAGACCTGCTAACGTTGCTTTGACGAATATGATTAGTTTCTAGAAAAAAAATGGAAGGCGAAATGAATCGGAATTTTAGCAAACTTTGCCAAAATATCTCTTCAAGATGGTGGATTTTCATCATGCGTAAAGCACTGTTTTGTGATGCCTATGAGACACATCACCATTAGTGGAATAACAATGAAAAAGTAAAAGTGGATGATGTGTCATACCTGGTGGTAGGCATCTTTCTTTTTTACATGCTCATGGTGTCTGCATTAGGTTACATGGATCTAAGAGTCCATCGATTCTTTATTTATCTAGAAGACTTTTTTCTTTTCATTTTATCAAAATCTATATCATCTTAAATGCTTTAACAACTCCTGAACAGGCCAAAAAAAAAAACCTTAGATTTGAAGGTTTTCTTGGGACAAATTCAAAAGAAATTCAACTGAAGACTCTGGTCGACTTGAGGTTCAAGGAGACGTTTCCTCTCATATCACAGTAAAAAGGAGAAAGAGGAGGGCTCTGGAGACTAATGGACAGCTTAGACCACATCAATGATCTTCGTGAGGGATTAGATGTTCCTATAGTCATCTTTTACGAGTCTGTTCAAGATGCCAATTAAGGTGTGTGAATCAGAAGCATTGTACATTGAAGGGTCTTCCCCTAGCACCTTTTCTCTATTTTAATAACTAATACCTTAACCATAAAATGGAAACAACAAAGACAAACTTACAGAAGTACACAAAATGATAACCTAAACTTCCCTTCCCAACAATGTTGTATGTATAATATGGACAATTTTCATAAAAAAGAAATGCCTAGCTCAAGTTAAATTTTAGAAATTGCAGTACTGTATCAAATGCAAAGGCAAATAAGTAAAATGTATACCTGAGAAGATCCTCAAAAAATTCGGGTTGGTTATTAAGTTCACTAGTTGGCACAGAAGCATACTTTGGACCCAATTTCTCACAGACTGAATAAGGGTGGACGTCTACAAGTGAATTGGTAAATAAGAATAACTGAATTAGTGGGAGAAACCGTCACCAACAATCAGCTTTAATAATTTTAGAGTTTAGACAAATATGAAATACTCACATAAACCAAATGCGTACACATTCAAAGATTTAATCCTCATTATCTTCATACTTCTGGAACCAGTTCCGACAAGGACCTGAAACACAAGGAAGTTGTTTTTAAGATTGATAAAAGAAAATTTAGCAACACGGGGCACATAACATTCACTGTCACAACGTATTCATGGACACAAAATGGTGAAAGATTATGAAGCTTCACTACATCTCACCAGTTCTAATGGCGAAAAGGTGGAATTTCATGAAGCATTATGATAAAATATGACCATAGTTGCCAGAAAACATAGAAATATGCGTACATATGCTCCTACACCCATAAGCAAGGGAAGCATGAGTGGCTAAAGTAGGGTATGAGCCTGAACATTATGCTCCCTCCTCATCGAACTTATCATAAATGGGACTGACATGAACACCAACTTATTTACTAAAAATTGCATGATCTTGTCAAAAAAATGCATCAGTTGCTTCCAATTGGAAACAACTTTTTGAAATAGATGCCACATAAGAACCTGAACTGTTACCATATCCAGAACTGCAATGAAATTGCATTCTATGCATTACCTTATAACATTTCGATTGTGACTACGCTGCATAAAGGAAAAGACCAAAAGTCAAGTCACAGGTAGTAGGATGTATAATACTGACCTCTGATGTTAGACAGAAGTTATTCTCTCCAGCTAGAAGGTTGTCCAGAACTGCAGGGAATTTTATGCCAGTTCTAGGCTCAAATGCATGTCCCGTCCAGTTTATTTCTGAAAAAGAAAGATCAGCACATCCTTGACCCTCACCCAGAGAAGGTGTTTGATCGATGTTTCCATTGATTTGCACGCCAGTCTTCTGGAATGGGACAGATAACACCTCTTCAGATCTTCTGCCCGTAAAAAAAGGAACGGTTGTTAGGTGGATATTGCATTTATATCATACTTCCTTGTTCTGGTTTCTAGGATGCTCATCTCCAAGGTATCCAATGCCCTATTTAATAAAGACAGGATTACATGTATTGATGTCCAACACTCATAACTTAAGAAGTGTTAAACACACAAAAGTACCCATTTATTTTATTCCATACACAGAATTATATATCCTTTTTAACGACCCTAGTGTTAACTTCTATATTTCCAATGAAATCATGTAATGATATTTAAAATAGTTGGAGTCTCTACAAAAATTGTCTAATATATTTGTCATACATAGCCATGACAAATGTCCAACAAGGAAATTCCTGGAAAATGGAGTGTCCTTGTAACTAGACCGATGTCTTTTGGAATGGAAAGAAACATGATCCTGCACTTCATTTCAACCCTATGGATTTACATGCATCATCATCCATTGTAAACAAATTCATAGATCGCCATGCGTGACATATTTTTGAACTATGATGACAAATTTCATTTATTTATTTATATATCTTTTAGGTTCATTTTGCTGGGAAGAAATAAATAAATAAATAAGGAATTACATCAAAAGACCAACAGTAACAAGAGACTTACAAGTTGTCAAATGGCGGTATCAAAGCAGCAGCCAAGGAGAGAAGAGGAAATGATGAAAGCTGTTCAACATCCTTTCCTAGGTATCTTATTGTGGAAGCCACTATTTTACTGAAACACATGAAAGGGGCAGATTCTGCTCTCGATCTAGTACCGAAGTGCAATGGCACAAGGCTACGTGCGGTAATCCACTTGGCTTGTGAACAAGATTGACAATTTCCAGGTTTCGAGCCATGTTTACTGCCAGATAGTTTATGATGTAAATTGGACTTTGCCCCACTAGCAAACCAAAAAAGTAGAGCTCCAGTGAACTTAGAGATGCAGTTAAAAGCTTCCCGAATTACTAAACTTCCAGGTCCATACAAGCATCTGGAGTGGTGGAGAGAGTTGTCAACCAATGACCCAATTTGGGACAATAAGTGACTCCCACAACTGTGAGGTAGAAGAGGTTCAGTAGGGAAGATGTATGGAGATCTTCCATCAAGATCCATAAAAAGGAACCAATTATTTCGCATTTTCTGCTGTTATGTGCTATTAAATGTACAACTTCAAATTTGCCAACTCTGCAGAGCTGCTGAGGTTTTTGTGAAATAAAAATTCAGACAGAGATTGAATACCTGCATGTGTGGGAATTTAAAGAATCAGCACAGCACAATTTCATATTACATTATATGCTCAATAGGTTTGCAACAAATATGTTGGAAAAGATGCATAGTATGAATCCCTAATCTCTAATCTCTAATCATATATTAGAGGTTAATATTGGCTTGAAAACAGATCAAAATTAGCTGTTAATACAGGTGTCCATCGTCCGTTGTCTGTCCAACCAAATGAAATGTGTCTGTCCCTTGAAAAAAAAAAATACTCAAAAATATCCATCAACTAAAAGTCTACAACCTACATTTTTCTAACACGCGCAACGCACAAGCCTATACCCTCGTATCAGTAATAGCAATAGACCAACAACAAGAACAATAAAAGAAAACATGAAAATGGATGTTTCCTCACCAACTGCCAATAACACCCACAAATGACCCAGAAAACTCGACGAGCCAGCTAATTCTTACACTAAACAGACTCATTAAATAGTTACAAAGTCACAATTGAAAGGCACTAAGAGTCTAAGACCAATTAACTTGTGCATATTAACTAATCAAGAACTCCTACATGAATTTAATTTGGATGTGTATGGCAAGAAGAAATGAAGTTCCAGAAAGCACAACATCATCAATAAACCCTCCAAAATGGACAATTTAAGGATACATAACAAACCCAGATACAAAAGGGGACTTTGCTAGAATAATCAAAACTGAACAAACCCATTACAACAATCCAAATACACCCATTTCCATTTTCCTCACAATGAAGAAAACAGTTTAAAATTGAATCAAATTTAATATTATAATCTAAACAAGAAAACTTATCTTACAATCAAAAATAAATTTAAAAACCTTTAAAACAGAGAACCCCAACAATAAATCACCAACTTTAATAAGTTCTTGATACAAATCACAGAGCATTTAATGAGAAAACAAAGTTTAATCAAAATCTGATAGATCAAAACTATCAAGTTGATAACTTTCTTAACAAACATTCATATCTTGCGGCAATTACACTCAAATATAATCATAAAGATCTCATTTTTTAATGTTAAAGATTGAATAGAAATTTAAAAGGAATACCTAATAGACTTCAATACAGAGATCTCGAGATAGATTTCTGGAAATTAGGGTTTGTGGTACTTTACACAAAAACGTGTAGAAATCGAAGAAGAAAGTTTAAGGGAGGAAAGAAAGAATCAATTGAAAAGAACAGAGGCTTCAAATGCTTTTCAAAGAAGAAAGGATCGTTTGTTTTCTCTCGCAGGTCGGTTTTCTTTTTTTTTTAGTTGGCGGGTAGATTATTCAGATGTCCTATATATTTTTCGAAATGCCACTTATGTCCTCAAAGAATTGTGAAATGTGACCACGTGGTAAATGAAGAGTCAAAGATGTAAACCGTCCACGTTATGTTTGGCCCCACAACGGAGAATTATGAAATGTTCCCACATAATGTGAGATGCTCTTTGTATTTTTGTTAATCAGGAATATGTTCTTTGTATTTTTCTTCTTTGTTTTTCTCCCATGTTGAGAGTTGTTGACTACAAAATCTATATATACAAGTCTTATGTACGTATGTTGCATGTGTTCTTTAATTATGTTAATCTTGTTTTAAAGATTAGGAATATTTCTTAGACTTTGCATTAATATAAAGAAAGTACATGAAAGTATTAAAGCCGATCCAATCCCTCAATCCTATAAACAGAAATACAAAAAAAAATCAATAAATATATGAAAAAAATCATCAATTTTACAACGATAAAAACAAAATAAATATAGTAAATAATAAAAAAATTGATAATCTAAGAAGAGGATGAAAACTTTTTTATCAGCAAAGAGATAACCCACTTTTTCTTTATTAGATCCACATTTACAACTCATTTACATTAGCTTGTGAAACTTATTTGATGAAAAGATCATCCTCACAAAAATGATTATAAAATACCTTGTAAATAAAGAAAAAACAAATAAGATGTAAAAAAATAAGAACTTAGAAGTAAAAAAAAAGTTTCAACCGTACACAATGCTAAAATACAACAAAATTAAAAGAAAGATAGGTGAACGAATGAATTTTTCCATATTTGTTTCAATTATATAGAATGAAACAACCTTTTCATATTTAAAGACCTCAGAAAACTAAAGATTTTTAGTTGATATTAATTTACTGATGTAAGAACAACTTTAAGACTATTTTACATCAAAGTCATCATGATGATTCAAACAATATTATGCCGATCGTACTGAGAGTGGAGATCTCATAACTTACTAAATGGTTGGAATTCAGTCCATGGATGATCGTTCGATTAGGTGTATCTTCTTCTTTATTTCTTTTCACTATGCCCTTTCCTTTCTAATATCGTATAGCAGTGTATGACGTCTTAGTTGGTAGTTTTTAACTTACCAATGGTAGTTGCCAAATATTTTGAGCGTGGGAGAATTGTGTTAATTTTTTAAGGCGGTTTTGAGAGCGAAAATACATGGAATAGAGTTTTAACTCCAAATTAAGCATTGGTTTAACTTCCCACCCACGTAAGTTTTGTTTTATAAATTTAACACATTTATTTTTGTCTTATTCACAGGTGGCATTGTTACACCGTAACTTTGTATTTAAGGGTCACGTGACCTACTTATTATTTTTAAATATGCCTGAACTGCCCTTTTGTGTTGAGAAAGAAAAAATTTTTTGTGTAAGTACGTTTTCTAGAACGTTCTCAAGAACTTGATCGAGAAAGGGTGATAAAAAATCTCCTGAGATTCGAGTTTTGCTTGGAGAATCAACTCCATTAACATCACCAGTAAGATTTGTTGTTGATTTCTCTTCAATTTCTAACATTTTAGTTTGATCTTCTTCTTCTTCCTCTCTCATCTTCTCTCTCTGATCTAAACACCAATTTATGATCAGATTTTTCAATCTATATGATAATTTATCGTTGGATTGGATCGAAAATTGGATTGTTCCAGGCGGATCTGATGACTTCAATCAGACACAGAAGCTCTTCGGTGTAGACGTCGGCATAGAGTTTGCCGATAAGAGTGTTTTTCCATAACATCTAACCTTGTCCAACTATAGATTGTCTTGGTATGATGATTGGGCCTTCCCGGAATAGAAAATTATCTCTTTCAGGATTCATGGAGGTAGAGAGAGAAAGTGGGAGCTTTCTAGAGAGAGAAAGTGATGTGCAAGTGGTATGCAAGTGATGCAAGTGACGTGCAAGTAATATGTAAGTGAGGTGCAAGAGACATACAAGTGACATGTAACTGATGCAACTGATATGCAAGTGACATGCAAGTGACGTGCAAGTAGCATGCAATTGAGGTGCAAGTGAAGTGCAAGTGAGATGCAAATGACATGCAAGAAATGCAACTTATTTGCAAATGACGTGCAAATGACATATAAGTAAGATGCAAGTGAGATGCAAGTGACATGCAAGTGATGCAACTGACATGCAAGTGACATGCAAGTGACATGCAAGTGAGGTACAAGTGATGCGCAAGTAACATGCAAGTGATATGTAAGTGTTGTGCAAGTGAGATGCAAGTAATGTGCAAGTTACATGCAAGTGACATGTAAGTGACGTGCAAATGACGTGCAAGTATGTACAAAAATATGCAAGTATTATGCAACTTCATCTTCTTCATCACTCCATTAAACCTGCAACTAATTGCAATTGTATGTAACTTCACTTCAAAACTCTTTTTCATATCTAACTTCTTATTCATCTATTTCCATCTCGATCCCTTAAAAGAAAAAAAAACCTAGATCTCAAAATGAATAACCTAGATCTAAAAAATCAACAATGTTTTTCACAAAAAATCGTCAAAGTCGACTATAGATTTCGGCCTCTCTTCCATTTTCCTCTGTCGTTTCTCTTGATTTGATCTCTCTCATAAACAGAAATTTAATCTTCTTCTTCTTCTTCTTCTCTATCATCATCCTCTCATCTTCAACTTTTTTCGGCAAGTCGAATCTGCCATGAAATTCAACTACTAAATAGATTCATTGTCTTCTTCATCTTTTTAGAGAGAGAAACGAGAGTGAGAAGGGATAAACGACAGCGAGAAACGAGAGTGAGAAGAGAGAAATAATTTTCGTTTCTTTCTCTTCCATTTCTTCTCTTTTTTGGTTTTTAAGGGAGGGTATTATTATCTTTTACTCTTTTTTGGGTTTTATTTAAAATGTTAAAGTTGGGTGGGGTGGAACTTAAATCTAGGGCTGATTTTGGGTTTATTTCCCGATTCCTGGCAAAAATATGATTGATTAGTTACAAAGATATCATAGAACCGTGAGAGAGATCAGGAGATAGATTGTAGGAGAGAGGATTATAGGGATCTACCCACATATGGTATTTTTTCTTTTTTTAGGGATCTACACAATTTGGTATTTTTATTTTTAAAAGGGATAAATAGAAATTTAAGGAGTTGTAACCAATGGTAGTTTTAAAGAGAGAGGGAGAAAATCACAGAAAAGAGAGTGGGTGGAGAATAACGGTTTTGGCAGCTCATTAATGTTATAATAGAATTATTTAATGCTAGAGTTTTATTTAGTACCAACTATGCCCTCCAGTTGATAAATAATTTAAAATTATATATATACAATTTGCTTATAGAAAAACACATATAAGGATATTTTAGGAAGTTTTGACAAAATAGGTTTCACTCAAATATTTGCATTATATAGTAGTATAGATACCAAGATGCTAGTGGAACCCACCCAATATTCTGTCTAATTACGTTGATTAAGGTGGCAGTTCAAATCCATCATGTATTGTGTATTTGTAGATTTTATACATACCCAAAAAATTGGGATGTGAACTTTCACCTCAATCTGTCTAATTAGATAGATTATTAGGTTGGTCCTAAAATCATTTTATATATATATATAGGGTTAGGATTGGTAACCAAGGTTCGGTAGCAAAAGATTTTTTTGGGGCCCATGTGGAGATGATCCAAAAGTGTGAACATGATCTCTTCACCACGTAGATTACTCTTATATAAAATCACTTGGTTCTAAAGCTTCCAACCCCATCAAATGTTAGTTCAAATTAATGATTTTTATGGACGAATTACAAATCCCCCAACTTTTAAAGGAGCTAGAATTTTTAGAATAATGGAATTTTTTGTGACAATGATCTTTGTGTTGAGTAGGACATCGACTCTCTAAAGAACATCCCTTGAATCGACTCTATGAGGGACCCATAAAAATTCTTATGTTAATATTAGCTACGAAACCTTGGTTATATATATAATCGGAATGGGATTGGATAGAGCCCCATATGCATGTCGCTAGATGATCTAAATGACCTTGGGTTTCATGGTTAGTAACTAGAACTGTCATATAGAGTGATGCTACCGCTCCAGAACCTCGTACTCCCACACAAAGTATTTTAAAATTAAATATATTTTTTAATTATGCTTCAGCGTTCTTGCTCTCTTACCCGTTCTAACTCAACACTTTTGGTTACTCCTATTGTAGCTTTCTAGTCATAGGCAACATGGCCTTTTGAGTGTAAGTAGTGGCGGAATCTACGTTACAGAAGTGGCCACCCTCTATTTTTAAAGCCTATATTTATTATCAGATTACATGGAACAAACTTAACGGCAATACCACTGAGAATTTTTAATCCCAAGACCTTCTCCACTACCAAAGATTTATGGGAGGGATGCACAACCATTGAGTCAAAGGCCCATGTGCTTGATTTATAGTTGCCCACCTTATTTTAAAAGAAGAGGGTTATTGCACCATGTCTGATTGAACTAATATTGAACCACCTTTTTGTAGAGCTCACATATAGAGATGATCAGGGATAATATCTTATGAAGATGTTCACCTTATCATGTAGATCATTATATTCGGAGAGTAATCAATTACAGAATTTCTAACCCCCTCAAATCAACCATTAAAAAATAGGTAAATTTAACCATATTTCTTTGACCATTGATTTTCAAATGACTTATGGTGGGGTTAAAAATTCTAGAATGGCCGGGATACTTTCCATATATGATGATCCACATAGCGAGTGAGGTAAACATCCTCACCGAAAAAATGAAGTGGTGCAGTAAAAAATAGTGCAATCTTTGACCTAATTTTTAAAACATTCAATAAAATAACTATTTCAACATTAAATTGATGTACTGGTATATATTAAAAAGTGTGTATTGTTGATTTTTTAGAACCTCATAGAAGTCAAATTTACAAAAAAAAAAATACAACATAAATAGAGAACGGTGGAGTCGTTGAGTACTGGAGATTTGATCTCTCTCTCTGTTAATGACTCGTTCAATTAACCTGGTCAACGCTGAGTCTACATTGACTCGCCCACCCCGAACAAAATTCCTAGATCCACCACTGAGTGTAAGGCGATGTCAACATTTCCTACATCGATCCATTGGTTATGGTGTGATTTTCTTCTGCCCTTGCTTATACTTCTAATTGGACAAAGCCTCAATAACCAAAAGAAAGTTATACGGAAGAGACATTACGTGTTCCACTTGAACATCCACCATGTTCTAAAAAGAAAATGGTTTTCAAACATACCTCTTAATTTTTATGCCTAATAGAGTCATGGGCAAACCAAACTAACATAACTTATGAACTTTCCTACTCCATTTCCCACACTAAAAATATTTTCTTTTTGCTTTATAACTCGGCACAACACACATGGAAGTGTATTTGGAGTGCAAGAATGAGTCTTGGTAGCCCTTCCTGTTATTCATCCAAAAAAAAAGAAGGAAAATTATGTTCATCTACAATGAAAATTTGATCAATTATTAATCTGAGAGCAATGATCAATTATTAATCTGAGAGCAATGATCGATTTTTTGTATTTGCTAAGAAGTTGCAGGGTTTAAAGCCTTTCATAAAACGGTGGAGTAAGGACAAATTTGGGAAGTCTCAACAGAGGAAAAGGAACTAAAATGTATTATTACAAGCTTAGATTCGAGGGAGGAGTTGGGCCCTTTATCTTCTCAAGATTTTGAAGCTAGAGTCTCAGCAATAGTTGAATATAATAAGTTACAATTGCAGGAGGAGAGAAAATAGATCCAGAGAGCTAAAGTTCGAAATTTTAAGGAAGAAGACAACAATACGGCATATTTTTACCATATTGCCAATGCTCGGAGGCGGATAAATACAATTTCTCAACTTAATATAGAAGGCCAGGAGATTACAGATCAAAAGGAGATTTCAGATCAGTTTCAACGATATTTCTCTGAACTGTTCAGTGAAACGAAGGGATTAACTTTGAATCTGTATCATCAGATGAGAGGATAAATATTGAAAGGAATATAACAGAGTTGGAAGTGGTGGAGGCTATAAATCACTTGGGCCATAATCGAGCTCCGGGTCCTGATAGCTTTACAGCAGAATTCTTTAAACATTGTTGGATGGTGATTAAAAAAGATGTTATGGAAGTCATGGGTAAGTTTTGCTCTGCTGAAAGTCTGAATTGGAGATTGAATTTATAGTTTATATCTTTAATCCCAAAGAAGGAGGAATCAGGGTCCCCAAAAGACTATAGACCAATTAGTTTGGTGAGGGGATTCTATAAGATTTTTTCTAAAGTATTGGCGGAAAGGTTCAAGGTAATCCTCCCGAAATTAATTTCACAGTTCCAAGGTGCGTTTGTAAGAGGGGGACAAATATTAGATGGAGTTCTTGTGGCAAATGAATGCATTGACAATAGACTGAAGGCCAACATTCCGGGTATTGTTTGCAAGGTCGATATGTCAAAGGCGTATGAACATGTTTGTTGGACAACAGTTCAACACATTTTCAAGAGATGTAGTTTTAGTAATAAATGGATAAATTGACTAAAATGGTGCTTCTCTTCAGTTCAGCACTCTATTTTGGTTAATGGTGAGGCCACGGAGAAATTTAAACCGATGAGATGAATTCGGCAAGGTGACCCATTGTTGCCATTTGTATTTTTATTGGTGGTTGAACTGCTATCCAAGATACTAGATAAGGCAAAAGGGCTGAATATGATTTCTGGTTTTAATGTGCCTAATGAGCTATGCATTACTCACCTACAATTTGCTGACGATATTTTAATATTCATTGATGCTAGGGAAGAGAAATCCGAAATGTAAGAGAGATTTACTGATCATCTTTGAAGCTGCCTCTGGTCTTAAAGTGAAATTTGACAAATCAACCTTATTTGGTGTTGGGGTAAATGGAGATATGGGAGTCTTTGCAAACATACTGGGTTGTATTACTGAATCACTGCCTACGCAATATCTAGAACTGCCATTAGGTGCATAACCGAGAGTTGTAGCGGTGTGGGATGTGGTTCTTCAGAGAATGGAATCAAGGCTAGCTCTTTGGAAGAGAAAGTGTTTATCTAAAGGAGGTAGATTAACTTTGATTAAGAGCTCTTTAGCAAGCTTACCAATCTATTTTTTATTTCTGTTTCCTCTCCCTATAACTGTGGGAAAAAAAAGATGATTTGATTGATGAGGAAGTTTTTGTGGGGTGAAATAAACTGGGTAGCTTAGAAGAAAATCTACAAACCAAAGATTTGGGGTGGTTTGGGGGTGAGCAATAAGAAAACTAACGAGGCACTGCACTCAAAATAGTCTTGGAGATATGGGTGGAGAAAATAGCATTATGGAGAAGAGTTATCGCTGCAAAATATGGTGGAAATCAAGATATATTTTGTACAAGGGAAAGCTATATGAAAGGAGTACAAAAAGGTAGAGAATTGGTATTTAAAAACTCTACAATTACTATCAAGAGTGGAAAGTCAGTATGTTTTTGGGAGGATCTATGGTGCACCACGATAGTCTTCGAAGGATATTCCCGAATCTCCACAAACTATCTCAACAGAAAAATTCATCGATAGCTGAGATGTTGATGTTGGTTCAGGCGGTTACGGTTTGGAACCTCAATTTTAGAAGGGAGTTGAGATCAGAGGAGCAAATGTGGCTATTTGAATTGCTACTTTTAGTGGGTGACCCTCCATGTCTGATTCTAGAGGAAGAAGATGAAATTAAATGCAGATTCAGCAACGCTATAAATTTCAGTTCCAGATATTGCTATGATCACAGCTGTAAGGAAGAGGGTGAAAAGTTCCATTCGAAGTTGTTATGTGTAAAGAGGTGCCATCGAAAGTACCATTCATGATATGGTCAGCACTCCAGAATGTGATCCCTACAATGAATAACCTCCGACATAGAGGTATGATTTTGGTGAATAGGTGCTACCTCTGCAAACAGAATTAAGAAACAATCTCCCATCTTCTTCTTCATTGTAATATGTCAAGATCAATCTGGCATTACTTTCTAATGCCTTTCAAGGTGGAATGGGTGGCAATAAGGTCGGTAATGGAACATTTATTTTGGTGGAAGATGAAGTTTTGTTGTGCAAGAACAGAGGAAGAAAAATTTGGGTTCTGTTACCATATGCCATTTGTTGGAGTATATGGCTGGAAAGGAATGCTAGAGTTTTTGAGGATCAAGATAATCAAACTCAAGAGGTGATTATTAAAGTGAAGGCATTACTATATCTGTGGGGATCAGTTGAAGATATTTTTCGTAACTGTGCTTTTCAGGATCTTATAAACAATTGGGAGATAATACTTAATGAGAATGGATAGGAGTATATTGGTTAGGAGTACATTGAGTATACATTGGCCTGTGGAGCCCACCTAGAGATGAATTAGGGACTTGTTTTAAGATAGGATATTCTCTCCATCATGTTGATCATCTTCACAAAAAATTAGTCCAATCTAAAACTTGTAACCCTATCATCTGGTGATTGGAAATCACTGAAAATCATGTGCTTGAGCTATTCAAATACCGTTGATTTTTAGTAATTTTCAATCATTGGATGATAGGGTTACAAGTTTTAAAATGGGCTAATTTTTTGTGAAGATGATCAACATAAGGGAGAGAATATTCTAACTTAAAATGAGTCATTGATTCATCTCTAAGTGAGCCCCACATGCCAATGTATACATAATGTATTCTTAATCAATGTACTCTGATCCGCTCTCATACTTAATATGTAAGCAATCCAAAGCTAGGATACAATATTGTACAGTTACAATTTTTCTTATCAGTAAAATTTTAGCCATTTTTCTTAAAAACAAAAAATCTACCATGAGTTTTTTATCCATCCTAGAGGTGAGGGGACCATAACCATCACAGTAACAAATTTTTAAGACTCGTTTTCCTTCTAAAAACGATGATTCGAATTTGAGAGAAACTGTTAGGGGTACTTTCGTCGAGTTATTTCAGGTGTACTTCTTGTAAAATTTACCTCTGTCCTCTAGACTCCATGCCTAGCAAATAGGGATGGCAACGGGGCGGGGTCGGATTTGCCTCCCCCATTCCTGTCCCCATCACTATTCGGGGCGGGGTGGGGTGGGGATTGTGAATCCCCTATAGGAGTCGGGTTCCCCGCGGGTCCCTATTTCCACCTCAAATCACATCCCTAGCAAAAAAATTTCAACAAAATTTATATTTAAAATAATATTTTTAAAGGTTAAAATTAATAAAATATAATAAATAATGTAAAAATAATTGGCATACATATATATTTATATGATAAAAATAAGTATACATTATATTTTAAATAAACATATAGATAATTTTATAATTAATTATATACATTTACTAAATGGGGCGTAATTGACATACATATATATTTATATAATAAAAATAAGTATACAAATAAANATGGAGGCATGGACGGGGTGGGGAATGTGATCCCCGTCCCCGGGCGGGGATGGAATTTTCTCCCCCATCCCCGCCCCATTAGGGGCAAATTCCCGCGGGGACCCTGATCCGTGGGGATTTTTACCATCCCTACTAGCAAAAGTCTGCTATGTTGACCGGTGATGCTACACTTACTGCAAAGTGTACTGCAAACCTTGCTGCAAAGGCTATTTAAAAAGATATTTGCGTCAATTTAAAAATGATGCAAATAACGAGGGGTATGAGATTATTTCAGAACCGTGGGATAATTAGACAGTAAGGTTTGCAGTAAGTTTAGCATTTTCCATTGGCTTAACTTGTATATCATGAAGTTGATATTTAGTCCATATCAAACACCAATTTTCCTCCAATATTTCGGGCCCACCTAAATGTGAATGTTTGAAAGGGAGTTCCTAAATACATCTTGAATTCTGTTCGGGGCTCCTGCTTTTTATTGTTAAACCCAACTTTATTATTACACTCAGCTAACACAGGCTTGTGGAGACTTTATGTAGATGACCCAACGACTAATTATTTTTTGTGAGAACGATTTCCTCATCATGAAAATCAACCCCCAAAACATCAAATCATTCTTAAAGATTTTATCTCCGTGAAAGATGATTGAAGCTTTAATCTTTTTGAACTATTCCTTTATTGATAAAATTTTTAGAATGTGATTTTCCGTGAAGATGATTTACATGATGAACAGATCATTCTGACAAAAAGTCAACTCTTGGATCATCTCCATGAGATCCCAGTCCCACTCGCCAGTGTAAATGCACTGTACATGTAACAAACTTGTTAGGAAGTATCTCCAACATCTATGTAGAGAACCAGACCCCTTCATTGTCATCTGTAAAAGAAAACAAGGAAAAAAAAAACAAAGGGACCAAAAGAAAAGAAGAAACAGACATTTAATTGTACACGGTGTTTTTTTTCTCAATACAACAATGTAATGTAGGTGGAGCTTCCAAACCAAGCTCCGCAGTTTTCTGTACACAAACTCATTTGGTTCATGGCAAAAACTCATAATAGGATGAATAATCCACGGAGGGGATTTTCAAAGAATACATATGTATGACCTTCTATGACATTTTGAATCATATCCCCCTGCTTAACAAATAACCTGAAAACATAAAAAATCATAGAGAAGGCCGTCGCCGGGAAATGTCAATGAACTTTAAGATAAGAAGGGAGCCAAATGCTTATAAACACTCAACAAAAATCACGAATTTGGGGAGCTTGATTTGCCTCCAAAGGGAATATTCTTTTCACTTCGACGGCGAATTTGTAATAAAGCTCTTCAAGTATGACTTACCAGACTACAGTTGCTAGCTCCACTGTCACAACAGACCCGCCTCAAGAAGGTTTCTCCTCCTTAAAGTCTCGTCAACTAATTTGAATGTTTTCTTTACGAGCTTTTGATCTAGGGCAGTAGTCCTGTAGATTTTGAAGACCCGGTCTACACGGTCGGGGCCAGTGCTTTGAAAGTATAGTTCTTCAAATTTCTTCTTCACAAACCTGGAACAAATTTCAACCACAAATTCATGAATATTACATATAATTTTAGAAGCATTCATATCAGAACTATAACTATCTAGGGATAAACAGATCAGCCAGTAGTGATCATCCCATTGAGTCAACTTTTGGAAATAGTCGTTTTGAAAGAATAAGGTGGTATTTGTTTCATGATCCGGTTTTGATTGTTCTAAATGACTTTTTTATACAATCATACAATCCACAAAAAATACCAACATCTGAAAACAAAAAAAGTCATTTTCAGTGTTTTAGTGTATCAATTTTCACAGTTACTTAAATTTCAAAACAGTTTTCGGATATTAATAAAACTGAAAATATATAACCCAGTTTTTTTGCATCCAATATTTTTAAAACTCGTTTTCAGGTCGTAAACCAATTGCGGCCGTAATGCACTTACTCATATGCATGTTCAATCTCCTGTTTTCCCGTTGAGACAGGCTGATAATCTTTGAACCAGTCGCACACATTTAGTGGCACCTAAGTAAGATACAACATTAAGGATCAATGGAAATAATAGATTGCAATCTATGGATAGAAGATCGAGTTTTAAATGAGAGCTCTCACGTTTAGGACCTTCTTCTCGAAGATATCGAACTTGTTAAGGAACAGCATGAAGGATGTTTTCTGAACAACAAAAACAGGTTTTAGTCAATTCCATAAAAGAAAAAGAGGTGCTATGCAGAGGAATCGTAGATGAAACCTCAAAACAAGGCTGCTTTAGAACCCAGTCGAATAGTTCCTTGGTCTCCATCATCCGGTTCTTGCTTTCATCCTCAAAGAGCATTTGATCGTACCTGGATTATCATTATCATTTGAAAACATGTTAGGTTTAATACTGATAAAAATACTTGTTAGGTTCAACGTACAGTTTTTAGGACAGAAAATTTCAGCAGAAGACTAAATGAATATGCATTTCTTCATAATAACACTTGTACTCAAGTCAGCCAAAAATCGGTAAGCTTACTCGCTAATTGCAGCACAGAAAATTACAGCAGTGACACCTTCAAATAGATGGATCCACTTTCTTCTCTCATTTCTTTGGCCTCCAACATCAAAGAGTCTATAAACTTCACCACTTTTTTTGTTCTCTCCAACAGGGCTGCAGAAATGCTATTACATTCAGTAAATAGTTGAGTATGTTTAATGGTGGAAATGGACATTACCACTACTTATACTACCAAATTATATCATACTACCATATTTGAACAGGGTGTGTTAAAGATGACTAGTTTAGCTTTTCATCAATGCTTAACGACACATTGTGCCCCAGATAAGTGCTTAAAGGCATACTTCTTTTAGCAAGTATTATTAACAGTTTAGAATTAAATTATATCTCCAAGAGAGAAAAATAATGTGAACAGGACTAAATTTAATTTTTATGAGTTTATAAATAAATTATCGACCAAAAATAAAAATTATCTCCTAGAGACGAACTTTGACCAGGACTAAACCCAAAGCAGCAACCATACTAAGTTTAGGGACAGATACAACAAGAAGGCTGAAGGAACTATGAAATAACACACAAAATCAAAAGTGGCGATGTTGCAAAACTTATTAGTTGAGATTGTGTTTAACTGGGGTTGTACAATAGAATTGGGAAGCTTTGATATTGAACTCTCTTTCATCACCCAGATCTTCGTAACCTAACCGCTGTACTTGAAACCTGTTGCATCATTATTCTTCTAAAAAATTTAAAAGTGGAAAAGAAAGAAAAAAACAAAAGATTGAAAGAGCACCTGAACTGGATTTCTACAACACCAGTTGTGCGAACTCTTGCATAAAGAACATCCTCCTGCGAATGAGAAGTGATATTAAGAACTGACAATTTTTTTAATTTTATTATTGCGAAAGCATAAAGGACAAAATTTCAGCATGATTTAATGAAAAACATGTTACGAAGAAGCTAAGAAGGCAAAATACCTCCAGGAGTGATAATCGGAAAAACAGCAGTTTCTCTAACTCAATCAAATAAACTGTTTAGTAGGGTGATTATCATACAACAGGTACCCGAGCCAATCTCATTGTCGATTATGACTTCATGGGCCCATGACAGAGGCTGCTGGTAAGGGTCACCACTTCAAGTTGAGCAGCATAGATAAACAACCTCCTATTATAACTAAAGATATTCCTTAAATGAGTCTTCAACATTGCCAGAGCAATTAGCAGCCTATCTAATACTTCTTAAAAGGCAAAGAAGAACTCAAATCACATTATGGTATATTTTTGAAAAAGTTCAAGCAATTCAAATGAATAATATCATACATCAGACAAGTTCTGAATATCTTCTTTTTTTTTTGGAGACGAGAATATCTTCTTTTTCTTGTCTTTTCTTTTCTTATGTTAAGCACTTAAGCCGGTATCTGAATTCCCAAATGCAAATGGGCTACGAGCTCGAGCCAAAGTCGTAAATGATGCTACACTCCATTTCTTAGTCGTACACCGTACATATATCTTAGATGTTGTGATTTCTTCCATCATGCAGATGATTTATATAGTGCCACAAATTTATTTTAAGAGGTATAGTGCCAGAAAAAATTCCTCAAGCATATTCATGTTTTTTTTTTTCGCAACAGGCTACAAGCGAGATGGAAGATTGTTGGTCTAAACTCTAAAGTTACTTTTTAACCTGAATGATTTACCAGTAAAAAAGAGAATCCAAACTAAAAAAAAGACATGAATCTTAGCATATCAAACCTTTGTTGGAACATAATTCACATCAGACAATCTTTGCAAATTCTCCATGAAATAGTGGGCGCAGTCTGGGACTTGCAGTTCGTTTCCACGAGAATAAGTTTCCTGCATGTGCACGATAAAAATAATTACTGAGACTGCTGCATCTAGAATAAATTATGTTTGGCATTTTTAGTTCTTACCAGCAAAAAAGTCACTTATAAACAATAAAGAAGAACGAAAATTAGATGTGTCAAATAGTGTTGTACTTTATCTATGTGAAGCATAAGATACCTGAATTGCAGAATCCTTCCACAAAGTTTCTATCTCATGTGCAAGCTCTTTAGTCAGACGTGGATGATCCAACCTGCCTCCAATTGCTGATAGTTTCTCCCCAATATCCTGATATACAATAATGGAAGTATTATTTAATAAAAATTTCGAACCTCCAATGCATGATTGAGCAAAATGGATAAGCAAAATTAGATAACAAGTTAGCTGGGGAAACGATCTTTAACCAAATAAAAAAATATAAGAGTCCCAATTCGGAAAGCCTGGGATTTCAGTTTTTTTTTGCACCCTTGTGCATAGCGATGTTAAAGCCTTTAATGCACAGGGTAATAGAATATCCAACATCTATACACAAGCGAACACAAATTTAGTTTTCTTGAAGCCCGGCCTTTAAATCATTTTCCATATAAGAGTGTCCAAAGCAAAACACTCAGACGATATTAGAGAGATAAGAACAGAAACATTCAAACCTTATTTTCAGGAGATAAAACATATTTCAATGAATCTGATTCACTCTGAGCAAATTCCTTTGATCCATCATGCAGTATCTGTTGATAAATCCAATTAGCAATAAGAACGATTACAATTAACCAATCCCACAAGTTATAATGTTTCCTCTATGTTGTTTACACTAAGTACACATCTTATTTTTGCAAACAGGAAACAACCAACACACCCTTTCCGGTATTGCGTACTTTAATTGTCTGGTACACATTGGCATAGATAACTGAGATATAGCTCCTTAGTTCTGCCTCATCAAAGCCAGTCTGGAACAAAAGCTTTATCTGCACATTACAACAAACAAGGATGTCAATACAGATTGCAAGGAAAAAAGATGTTTGACGTTCTAAATATGAGAAAGAATTTAGTTTCTGACCTGCTTAAAAATTGTAGACTTCCCCGACTCTCCAGCACCTTAACAAGAAAATGTAGCAGTGAAAACCAGAGATGACCATAACAAAAATTGAAAATCAACAAATCAAGGAGAGTGAACACTAATACTTCGATATAACCACTATTATAGGGAGAGATAACATACATAAACCCATCTAAAAAAACATACGGGTGTCAATGTTCTTGCTGATGTATGACAAGACAAATTATTTCTACTTAATAGAATTAGCTTTACCCAAAAAATAAAAAGAAAGAAACCTATATGTTTCCATCATTAGAAGATGAAACTTATTCCATGAAAGCTAGAATGATAAGGTAGTATATGACTAAAAAAGTGTTAGTAAAAGATGAAGAACAACTCTTGGAAACAGTAACACAGAGAAGCTGCCAGTAGCACCTGGTCAAAAAGGAGTTAGTTTCAATCAAGCAGAACATTGAAACCCTTATATCAACATATATCTATCGCGGGTCAGGTGGACACCTCCTTGATTTACCGAAGTCGGGGGATCTTTCTTTCAATAGACAAACTAGGGGAATCTCAATCACCTTTAACCTATGTAACATTGATACGGGTACGGGTGTCGGTGTCCGACACGGGTACGAGGTGTCCGACACGGTGACTTAAAAACACCCAATACACGGGGACGGCGATACATATACATACTTATTCATGTATCAATCATTATATTCTTTAATTTTAGTTATAATTTGTATTTTTAGAACCAACATTGTTACATAATACACAAAAGACATTAACTTAGAACTATATAATACGTTCTAACATGATTATGTGCAAGTGCACACAAGATAGACACACAATATCTAACATTATTATGTGCAAGTACCCATTGAAGTATCCACAAGTGTCAACACGAGTGTCCGAGTATCCGACACGCCAAAATTCAAAAAAGTGAAGTGTCTATGTTTATTTTTTTTTGAGATCTAGGGTATCCGGGTCTCTTAGAGCACCCGACTAGTCCCTAGGGTGTGAGCAGACCTCCCTATCCACACACAACCAGTTAAAATCTTATTGTGGGAGTGGCCATCAGGAGGATCAATCACTCGACCTCCATTTTGTGAGGTGAGCGTCTTGACCACTTAGCCATCCTCCTGATAGTTAAGTGTCGATGTTACATAGCCTTTAACAAACAAAGCTTTCTTCATGCAAGATGCATAAACAATTTCTATTCTTACAGCTACATCTAATTGTCCAATTGTCTTAATGACCTCAGGAAAACTTGTAATCTCACTTTCTACTAACATTATCACTAGCAAAAATAATTATATAACATACAAAACAACAGTTAAAACCATACCCAGATAATTAAAAGTTTGGTGATGCTTCATTTCAAAAGAAATCCATCCAGAATATTTGGTTGGTTATGCACAAAGGGATTAGATGTAGCTGTAGGGAGTAGATAACAATACACCAATAAGAGTTGTGTTTACTAGTCTACCTAGTCATATACTAAAACAGTCTTAGAACATTGTGCATTAGTTACTGGCTCTGAAAGAAAAAAGAAAAAAAACGAATAGAAAACCCCAGAGGTCTGAACTAGCAAACATGAGATATCACCAATGGAAGCCATTCAAGTGGACCCAGTCACCCAGGCATATGACTCTTTAAAACTGATCTTTTGAAATATTGCAAAGTTCCAGTGGACCTCGTTTATATAATTCAACATACTCATATGAAAGAAAGAGGTTACAATACCAAATTTTAAAATAATAACAGATGTACGTTATACATACCAAGAAGCAGAAGTTTCTGTATATGCTTCTCAGCCTTTGTTTCTTGAGCTATACGTCTCTCAATTTCTGCGGCCTGAAAACACATAAGACCACAACAGTTGGAGCTCAAGCATACAAGGAAAAGACAAGACAATCGTCCATACAGATAATCATGATCTTAGAGCAGAAATGCTACCTGTGCATTTTCTTCGGTATCACCTTCATTGTAATGGCGGTGTCTACTGCAGAGTGAGCCCATCCCTTGAAATACAGTTGATAGCATAGGAGTTATGCTAGTCAAGATGCTCCAAGTGTTCCAACGATCTCCAAATAGTTGATAATTCTCCTATAAAAAGTAGCCAGATAAGTTATTTAGTAGTCTCCAAAAAAAATTAAAATGTGTTAGGTAGCACCAAGTATTCGATACAAACATCCAGGGGTAAGAATAAAAGCACAAGACCCACAAAAGTGTTTTCGAAACCAAATAATGAGTGCATAAGTTGTTGAGAAGTTTGTTTAAAACCTAAATCTGTGTTTCCTTTGCTCTTTTTAATTAATCTATCCTCTCATTTCAATGTTTGAGAAGGAAATGGGGAGTGGGACTTCGAACAAGAAAAAATATTCAATTTTCCACAAATCCATGTCAATCCAATAGAGCAATAGGTTTATTTATATTTGATCCAATACGACG
Source organism: Macleaya cordata (assembly GCA_002174775.1). Lineage (NCBI taxonomy): Eukaryota > Viridiplantae > Streptophyta > Magnoliopsida > Ranunculales > Papaveraceae > Macleaya > Macleaya cordata. The sequence continues at coordinate 61,639 of MVGT01002006.1, read as the reverse complement.
AATCCAAGCCATACCATACCGACCTGAAATTCATTCGATGCTCAGCGAAATCGTCAAAGTCCCTCGCATTATATATTTATCTGTATTTTTACTTCCATAGACAATTTTTTCGTGCTCCTAAGCTCTCATACACAAAAAATAAAAAATATCAAGTCTTTCACTATTGAATAAACAATCAAACAACAATCTCTTGTAATTCCTATAATCCCAAAAGTATAATCCAAAGTTTTCATAGCCACAATTTTTTATAAAATCCTCACTGTTCAAAAATTTCCATTTCAGAAGCTCAGCATTAGAGAAAATATTAACAACATAAATAAATCAATAATCAAGAAATTTGGGTCATCAGTGTTAAAAAAAAATATCCAAAATCCCCCGAAATAAAACCAGAAAAACACCTCGCGATCTACCACATCTTAGATCAAATACAAATATCTCTTATTCATAAAAGATACATAAAATAAAAAAGAAAAAATTATAAATACGGAAAGATCTCAAAAACAGAAGAAAAAAAAAGGGTAAAAATGCAAAAGCAAAAGATAGAGTTCCAGGATAATAATACCTGCTAATGAAGCAATCTTAGATAACTGAGCTTCTAAAACCAGCATAATTAGCTCACAGATTTAAGCAATCACCGTTAAAGATCCACACAAATGATCATCAAGAGAGAGATAGAGGAAGATAAAAACGAAGCTGGATTTTGCAGTTCAGTAGCTAAGTTCGCGGCGATTGAATAGTTGAGACATCAGTTCTAGAGAGAGAAAGTAGAGTGAGAAAGCATCGCTGATAAATCTAGAGAGAGAAACCAGAGAGAGTAGAGAGAGCGCCGAAAGCTGAACAACACTTTTCTGGTCAGTCAAAGTTAAAATAGTCTTCTTTGGAAAACTAGACTAAAAATATATATTATAGACAGACACAGACTCCTCTTTCTTTCTTTCTTTTTCTCTGTGTCTGTCTGTCTTTTTCTCTTCCTCTGTACAGGATGATCTGGGTTTTTGAGTCCACCTTAGGAAAACGTGTACCTTATATTTGGACCATTCGATTTTCCTTATAATCTGAAATAGATAAGGGTTTTATGAACATCTGACGGATTATACTCGAAGGTATTAAGTTACTCCCGGGCTAAATGGTTTTTTTTTTTTTCTCAGTTTTATCGTCATCAACGTCCGTTAGTAATACGCGTTTGAAAAAAAAAATTTACAAAAACAAAAAACTGAGTTTTTTATAAAAATAAAATAGTCGACTAATATTTCAAGCTATATTTGGACGGTAATGCTTGAGTTACAGCAAATTCCTACAGAATTTGCTACCACTCAAGCATCCAACGGTCAAAGTGATTTGCATCTCTTCGTATTTCGCATCCCATCCTAAAGTGTTATGAATCTCACCGTGAAATGTGCCTGCTGTAGCAAATTCGGTAGGGATTTCGGTAGCCCTAGCACTACCGATATTTGGAATTGAATGATTGTGATAAGGAAATGCTAGATTTACATCATTCACTACCAAAAAATATCTATAGGAATTCAACAGTGGTGTGTATTCCACGCATCTTTTACGACTTGCGTTCATTCTAAAGTGTTATGTCTCCATGGTAGATTAAGAATTTCTGTAGAACTTTTTGGATCCAGTGATATTAGAGTTATCGAAAAGCCTACAGAATTTTTTACTGAAGCTACAATTTACAATGGACACATACTATTTTGGGATCGATGCAAATTCCGAAGGTATGTAAAAAATAGTTCTGTTGTCGAATTAATTTTTGATAAGAAATTATGTAAGAATTTGATGTAAGTTAGGCATTTTTCTTTTTTTATAAGTACAGCACGCTATCCACTCTACTAAAATTGCAAGAAATAGTTGAGAGGAATGGACGGAATCAAAAAAAATTGAAATCGTAAAATTTAGAATCTGATATTTATACAAGTTTGTTCTTATTGATCAAACTCTTCGTGAAACTTACAAAAACACAATGGCATGCCTTGTAAGCCTCACATGGTGACGAAAAACTGTAATACTAGCAAAGTATGGATCAGCTAGCTCTCTCGTTCGGCTTCAATGAACCTTGATAAATAAATGATGTTTTCTTTGAGATCTTACCACCTTTATCTATTACGAGCACCTCGGAGCATAGTGCGTGTGAGTCAAAAAAATTTTCACACAAACCTTTTAATTTTTTTTCTTGTGGGATCCATTTAAGGTGGAGATCATCAACATAAAAAATTAAACTTTTGATAATATTTAAGCTAGTCCCATTAGGAATTATATGCTAAGTGTAGGAATAAGATGGACGAAAAATATAAAGAACTAGTGGAGTGGAATTTGCAATAGTATGGTGGAAGAAAGAAAAGAAAAAGAAAATGATAGATGTATACAACCATTACAGCTGAAATTGAGTCGATTTAGAGCAATGTCCAAACCCCTAGAGACGACTCATGTAACCCACATGATGTTAAGATCATCTTCATAAAACATCAGCCAATGGATCATATTTAAACGAACCTTATAACTGGTATAAGTAGAGCGTAAAACTAAAATGAAATGAATTTAATAAAAAAAGGGACATAAACGGAATTTTAAAATATTAAGTCGATAAGAGCCGCATAAATAGGTTTAGCTTATTAGTGAGTACATTTAATGTGGATGTGGTCGGCTCCAAGCGGTTTCAATTAAAGCCTTATGAACATCGTCCGTTCCACAAATTTTTTTTTTTTTTTGTTTCTTCCACCCCACTAATTAAATTTGGTTTCCACCTATCTCATTTATACATTTTGCTTACACCAGCGTACAAATTCACATAGCAAAAATTGAAGTGCTCATTTTTTGACGATGATTTTTATATCACGCGGGATCCATAATACAGTGTTAGAAAGATACAAACTAATGTTAATTACTTGATCGAGAAAAATTTAAGGGTGTGCGTGGGGGTGGGTTTTTTTGGGATTTCGGAGACATGGATCGACTCTTATTCAGATCCAATGAGTCATAATGTTGTCCGTTTGTGTCGAATTGTTGATTTTTTTCCGATGATATTTGCATTATGTAGGTCTCATGACTCTCATAGCATAGTGTGGAAAAAATAAACTAATGTTAATTACTTAATTGAGAAAAATTTAGAGATTTGCGTGGGGATGAGTTTTTCGGGGATTACAGGGACCTATGGATCGATTCTTATTCAGATTCAATGAGTCATAATGTTGTCCGTCTATGTTCCTTTATCTTTTGACAATTATCCGTAAAAAATTCCGTCACACAATGGGCAAGATATTGGCACCCAAATTTTTTACAGGTTTCACCGACTTTATTCTCAAACCTTTTACATGTTACACTTCTACCATTTTATTCTAGTATTCTGTTTACACCTGCAGCCAGTGGAACCAACATAAAGATGATCCAAAGGTAAATGTTTTGTGAGCATGGACTTATCATCATGTTGATCAAATTTATTTATTGGATTATCATATACAAGAAGGCCTTATATCTAATGTAAAAATATCCACAATGCTAGCTAAATTTCCCAATATTGTCTAAAAATCAACCTGTACTGCATTGTTTAAAAATGTATATTTAAAATAGGAGGAGGGAGAGTTGTCTAAAAATAGACAACATCTAAAAATTTACAAAAATATATGGGTGGAGTTTCAGAGTTAGCCTGGCCATTGGGCAACCTCTCAGATACCGCCTAATAGCCAGGCTAACTCTGAGAGATTCCGCCCAATGGCCATATACTAACTCTTAGAACCGACCTGGTTAAAAGAATTTTTATTTTTTTAATCTTTTTAAAACTTGAACATTCTCCAATTGTTTCTGGTTTTAATTATTTTTAAATAATTTTATATATTTAGACAACGCAAGTGAAGATTTTTTCATAAACCAGAGATTATATTTACGCAGCGGAAAAATATAATAGGGTTTAAAATTAATCTCTGATTCATGCAAGATCTCTCAACAGTTAATAGGGAACTTTAAAATAGATTAGTTGATTACCTTCAACGCTTAATCCAAATAAACTTGACTAGTAGAAGGCTTCAACTAGATGCTCCAATCCACCACTTTAGATCTCCAAGCTTTTTTCTTTTTCTTACAATCTGAAAATAGAAATCCTAGAACTAGAATGGAGGCTAAGTTTTTCTCCACCAGTTACTAACTAGAACTAGGGCTAGAAAGAGATGGAGAGAGGAGAGAAAGTGGCGGCACACATTAGGGGTGTTCCCTTGTGCGTGTCGCTCCTCCCTATATGTTTATCTAGGGAGGTCTCCACCTCCTTCTAAGAATCCCAGTCTAATTAGGTCTTTGAGCCCCACAACTTTCAGCTAAAATTTTATTTAATATTTACTCCTTATGTCTCACATAATTAAATATTAAATAAAATAATCATAAATTAGTCCACCACACTTTTGTGATTGAATACTCTGATAGTTGCAGTAATTACAAATAAACCCTTCCTCTATTTTACCTGCATTCAAACCCTCCACTGTAAATCGATATTCACAATAATCCTTAGGTTAGTATTTTACTACCAGTCCCATCCTTAAGGATTATTATTTCTTAATCCTTGTGCCTCAATCTGTGCAGACTAATTATTATTCTAATAATCTCAGAAGAGATCACTAGCTAGTTTAGAATAATAATTCCCACAGATGAACAAGAGAATATCATACTGAATCTGGATTTCATATTAAACTAAAATATTCTCACTCTGTAATTATGTCCATCCATCTTATCCAGAATATTGGATCACGTTTACGCTTTTGACCCCACTAATTGACAAAAGAAAATGGACATAATATACACGCAAGGTATATATTAATTCTCATAATTGAGTTTTAATGCAACAACAGTTTCCATAGAATTTTGTCGTTTAGTGACATGAAATAACAAAATTTCATGTTGACCAGTTCGATGTAAACTTGTTACATCAATGCATTGGACTTAGGAGTCAACATTCCAGTTAAAAACGCAGCGGAAAATTAAAGGTTTAAAAAACTTTAATCGATTCCTAATAGAACGTCCAACTGTTAATGGGATCTGAATAGAAAAGGATGAAAAATATACCTTTGAAGTGTGAACTGTAGCCTCAAAATTTCACTGTTAGCTAATGATGATCCCACGAACAGATCTACCGGATCGTCAGTCTTTTGCTCCAGTTGATGAGAAATCTGCACAATATTTAACTGAGGAACTAGGGTTTCTTTTCTCACAACTTTGAAATAACTGGAACACACACAAAATAGGGAGGGGAGAGAAAGTGGCGTTTTTCTCATATGGATGGGCTATGAGAAAAACGCCCCTCTATATATATATATAGAGAGGTCCCTAATCCCTATCCTATGCTAAGTCCAATTAGGTCTAAGTGGGTCCTACACTTTTAGGCTTTTAAATATTTAAACTTCTAAACTTAGTGTCTCACACAAAATAGAATTTAAATATTTTAATTACAAATAACTCCACCAAATATTTGTAACTGAACCTTCCATAAAGTGTGGATATTTAGAAAGGAACCCTTCCACTGTTATTACCGCAATTAAGTCCCTCCACTATTTTCCGACGTTCGTAAACGTCCCTGGCTTTACTTGTCAGTGCCTAGGGTGAATTTATATACTCTGACCCTGACCATCACCCATGCAATAGTCTCTAATGATCTAATAAATCTTCCAAACAATTTAGGAGACTACTGGCCAGTCTAGATCATCAGAACCTACAAGGTGATTCAGGTGAACGTCATTTCATGTGGACTTCGTATTGAACTAACTTATTCCTACTATGGAATAAATGACCATCCATCTTACTCAGAATATTGGATCATGTTTTCGTTTCTGACCTCAGTGATTAGCAAAACAAAATAGTCACTACTCTCATGTAGGTTATATGTTAATTCTCAGAATTAAGGACCAATTATTATAACAGTAATTTTGATGATCATTATTGTAACTAACAACAAACAATGAAAATCATCCTTTGACTTGTTCAATGTAATTTAATTACATTAACACATAGAATTAGGAGTCAACACTCCTGTGATGGAGATACATCACATTATATAATATAATCATCCTTTGTGTTATAGTCTTTGAATAGACTACGAACCAACATTGATGAATTAAACCTCTCCTTGTATGAACACACTTCATACAGTTAATTAATTTTGTTATATTATACTCACTATATATGCATGTTAAACAGAATTAATAAACCATTTATTAAACTCATAAATGTCGTAAACATTATTTTTAGGGCATAACCCCAACACCACATGCAACACTTGCATGCAACTAATTCATCTACGTAAACTCATTATTATTATAATACATGTAAAATTAATAAACTATTTATTAACACATAAAATGTCATCTAATTGTTTTAGGGCATAAACCCAACAACAAGAATGTGGGTTTGTTTGTAGATTTGTAAAGCATTTTATTTTTTTAACATATACACAATCAAAATAGATGATTAAGACTATGGATGATTTAATAGGTGTAAGAGTAAGTGTAACGTTATTAATTATAGAAAAAGTGGGATATTACTCTTCTGATGCATGTGCTTCTTAGTACAAACTCAATGCAAAAAAAAATAACAAATTAACAATGCAAACAAACTCAATGTAAGTAACACATGTAGTGTTACAAAAAAAAACACATGTAGCATAGGAGCACATGTAGAGGTGGCAAAAAATGACTGACTGGGCAACCATACCCTAACTCGATCCGCTAAACCTTATCCTAATTCTACCTGCTAGTATGTTAAATAAATCAAAATTAGGGTTGAACATTTTGATTCGTTTAAGGTCGATCCTCACTCCTATATTTGTTTTATATAAAAAAAGGTAGTCAGGATTTTATAATTTTTACCCACTAATCCACCTAAGGTCAACCCTAAGTCGACCTATTACCAGCAAGGTTCAAAACCTCGTATCGGTTGAATGTTTCTGTATGTTGAAAAACCGAAACATTCGTCGAAATGATACGATACAATATCGAAACATTAGAATTGCAAAACACCTAAAACATTCTGAAATATTTCGAAACATTCCGAAACACTTCGAAGCATTCATAAAAGATAAAATCCGATACTACTCGAAACATTCCTAAACATTTCGAAACGATACGAAACTTGAAAAAAATGAATTCAAGTAATGTTTTGTTTCGGCAAGTCAAAATACCTAACGAACAACTGAAACATTTCAAAACGAAACGAGATTTTGAACCATGGTTACGAGGTCAAGGCACATGGCTAGAGATTTATATTTTTTAAGACATTTTGTTTTAATTATTTGTATATCTATAACAGATTGAAATAAACATAAACCGTTCGACTACAAAACTAAATAAATGAACAAATTCAAGTTTGATATAAGTAAACATTTGATTAGAAACTTGATGTAATTAAATTTACAAATTATCTAAAGTAGAAGGAACCAATAAAAAGAAAACGTAACATCTTTTTTCTTTGAACTTTTTCTTTTGTGGGTCCTGTCAAGTGTTTTTTCAGAAAACTTTTGTAATTAATTATGAGTCCACAACTCTACAAAACATATCTGCCCTATAGGAACACTGGAGGTGGCATCCACTCTCTAGTCTCGACACTTTCGTTTTCAATTTCCTATATCCTAGTCCACGCTTTCTTTTGGGGGGTCTCTCCAAAGTAGTTTCTTGAAACTTTTGTCAAAAGAAAAAAGGAGGAAAATTTTGAAACTTGAGGCCTCCTAGTACACAATTGTAATTCGAATTATGAGAATTATTTGAAGTTGTATTTTTTTTCGGTGGGTAAGGGTAAAATTTTATTGATAAAAATGAAAAATAATAGAGATTGCACTAAATTAGAAGTTATCAATCAACTTGTTCCGAATTTACGGAAGAGTGGTTGGAAGCATTAACTTTTATAATCTAGGTCTTGATATTGAATCACGAGTAGTGCTACAATGCACGCACTTTTGGGGGGATTTACATCCCTCCCTGAGGTATCCATGTCTTGAAGATTGGGGAAGACGGAACTCGAGGATGTGATTCAAATCACGAGGTGATAATAGCCTTACGATGGGTTTGGGGGAAGAAAATCCCCCAAAATATGCGTACGTTTTAGCATTATTCTTGAATCACATAAAGAAAACTCTTCTTTAACTAGTGGCCGGTCCAGTTGAAAAAAGAAAAAAATGTTCTAAAGCTTTAATACAAGGAAAAAAGAGAGTAAAAAGTGGAGAAATGCTTAATTTAAAAAGAAAAAAAGATTGCACTAAATTAGAAGTCATGTGTTGTTTCAAAGTTTAAGGACGTGAATATTTGTATTAATTTAAAAAATTTAAATATTTACACTCTTTTTCTCAAATTCATGCAAACTCTACATAAATTAGTTTATATGTTTGTATCTGCAGAATCACAATACTAAAACACACACATAACTTTAACCATGAATATTTGCAAATATTCATGACATACCCAAGAAGGCCTTAACCTAAAAACCTTTCCGTTGTTCTCTAGTTATAAAGCTCAAATTGGGTTTTGTCCTAAAAAAATTTGCTAGATCTTTGAAAATTTGTGATTAATTTTGTGTCTATCATCCAATAATAATTTGAAATTAAAATTTAGAAACTTAGAAGAGTCCTTGTTGTACTGTCTAATTATTCTTTCTTTAGATAACGAAGTTTATAGTTCTTTTTAATTTTATAATTAGACGATAATTAAGTTATTTAAACGTAAGGATGCAAGAGGGGTTTTCAACACTAATTTATATTTAATTCTAGTTAGATGGCTGAGATAATTTTTTAAATTTTCATCACGGCGCATGCACTCATGGAGTCATGCTTCCAATTTGGGGTATCCACGTTGTATTTTATTTTCTATTGTTTAAGGAAAGGTTTATTAGATGGGAGCAGTTTCGGTGATCATTGTTACTGTGGCTTGCGGGGTCGTCCATATATGGATGAATTAAGTGCTGATTGTTCATGAGAATATTTTCCTCATTATATCTATCATTCTTACCAAAAATCAGTTAATTCTAAAACTTATAACTCCATCATTCATTGAAGCAATTTAATGGTAGAATGAGTTGAGTTTTTGAGAGGATGTTCTCCTCGCCATGTAGATCATTCTTACAAAAAATCAACCATTGGTTCATCAATATGTGGACTCTACAAGTTATGGTAACCCAAAAATGTCATACTAATAGCAACATAGTGAAGGCATCGGAACCCTCCCTTATTAGATATGGCCCCTACTTTTTGGGGCTAATTTGTCATGAATCCTAATGTCTACAAAGTTAAAGACACAACCCCTAGACCTAGGTTGGTCGAACGACTTACAGAAAAACATGCTAGAGTAACATGCAAGAATCATGTCTAAATTAGTTTAAAATTAAAATATCCCCAAACTAAATAGTTTTTCTTGTAGTCTTTTTCATAGCTTGCTTCCTTCCATGGTTTGAATTCGGGACAAACGAGCTCAAGTTTAGGATTGATGAGATCATGCCAGGCTCTTCTGTTCTAGGGATTCGTCTTCTAGTTTTATTTAAATCCTTTACCAAAACCGAAAACCGGATTAGATTATTTGAAAAATAAGAAACCGCTGTTAAGACAAGAAGTGGAGGCCAGGGTTAGGAGTCGGACTTTTGGGGTTTAGTTGATTTTGGAGAAGGAATCCAAAAAAAACACAAAAATGAGGGAAATACTCAAATTTAAGTTTTAAAGCCTAATCTGTTTAGCATTTCCACAATCAAAATTGGAGCCCTAATAACACCGATCTTCTTTTTTTATGGGACAAGGTGATGTGAGCTGGGCCTATTAAATGAGATGGTGGGCTGGGCTCGCCTTGACCATGGTTAGCTCCTTACCCAACAGGTGTACCCATGGTCATCCTATTTCACTGCCATCCTTATGGACATATTATAAAGTGGAATTCATGCTATTATAATATCCCAAACGCTATTGGGACTAGAGGGATTGAGCTCGAACCTAATCACAATTATTCTTTATATGTTTGTGGACTCCACACCTACATATTAAATAGTTGTGATTGGGTGATAGTTCAATTTGTCCATATGAACAGATTATTGAGTCGGTTCCAATAGCATTTTTATTATAATATTTATAAATGAGTAATGCTATTTGCAGAAGTAAAAATATTACTCTGGCCCAAAGATTAGAAGAGAAAAATGAAAATTGAATTAAAGATGAGATTTTGATGGGTATTTATAGAGGCACGAGTCCCATGTAATTTTTATGCTACATAAGCAAATTCAGACGCTCCTTTTGTCCTCATCAGTACTCACGTGCTACTTACTTAATACAAAGACAATATTATCCTATACATTGTGCATTACTATTTTACGTTACCCCACTTATTTAAATGACATTATATACAAGAGTTATGTATTTACACTATTCATACCCAAATTCATCAAAATCAGTTTAGAGTAATGCTAGAAGTACTCCTAGGATAACTCCTAAGATGTCTCCCAAGATGAGGTGGCAAGATCTGCTTGTGTAAAGTTACTTTTTACTTTTTCAAATTTGAAGCAGATCTTACCACCTCATCCAAGAGTCATCCTGGGAGTCAACCTGTGAGTACTTCTAGCATTATTCATCAGTTTAACACAGGTAACTAATTAATAACTCCAAAGTCCACGGTATATTGGGGGTTCAGATCCTCGATCTGTCCCCATTTTACCTATCTGCTCGTTGTCTAAATCCTAATTTTACTTTGCGGGGACCACGTGAAGATGATCCAATGAATTGATTTTTGCTGATGAAAATTTTCTCCATACCATATAGATCATTATTAGTAAAAACTAATTAATAAAACTTCTAATACTATAAAATATTAATTGAAAAAACAAAGATATAAAGAAATCATCACCTTTACATTCAATAATGGACGGTTGATTAATGAGATTAAAGTTTTAAAATGGTTTGAACTTTGGTGATAATGATATATCTATATAGTTAGATGAACATTGAAACAAAAAATCAACCGTTGAATTTGTCCCGCGCAAAAATTAGAATTGGGACAAAGAGAGGACATGTAAAATGAGGACCGAGCTCAGAATATTAAAAAATAAGCCATGGGTCCATCATAACACAGAATTAAATACCGACCTACGCATCCATTCAAACTAAATACTAGAACTAATAACGTACAAATGCACTGCCATACATATTACAAACTATGATCCTGCAAATTAAGCATGCAGTACATGTTGCACTTTCAATTAAGAACATAAAACTAAATTAAACCACATTTCAATTAAGAACATAAAACTAAATTAAACCACATGCATATCTTAGTAATCTGAGGAGCTGAGGGGCACCAATAATTTTTAAGCTCACGAGATTCAGATATAGCAGACTGCATGCAGAGACCTAATAATTAATAAACATATCAAACTCATGGGGAGGAGCCACCAACAGCACCTCCACCAGGTCCATAACCTAATCCGGCAACTCCTACTCTGTCACCAGCACCACCACCTCCACCAGGTCCATAAGCATAACCTAATCCGGCAACTCTTACTCCTTCATCAGCAGCACCACCTCCACCAGGTCCCTAACCTAATCCGGCAACTCCAACTCTTTCACCAGCTGCACCACCTCCACCAGGCCCATAACCTAATCCGGCGACTCCTACTTTGTCACCAGCAGCACCACCTCGGCCGGAGTCAACATTGCCATGGGAAGTGATAAAGGTAGCAGCTTTGTCTCAACAGTGAGGAGAAGAAGGCAAAAATTCCTTGCGATTCCCGCGAAGACAACCGAAAAATTTAAAGGTTCTAGAGGAATAAGGCAAGGTGAAAATAATTCTCTTCATTAACGGAGAGACAACCAAAAAATTTAAAGGTTCTAGAGGAATAAGGCAAGACGATCCATTATCACCATTCTTATTCCTTTTGGTTGTTGAGGTTTTATCTTTATTTATGGTAAAAGCTGTGCAGAAGGATTGGATAGAGGGTTTTAAAGTGGGTCCTCAAAGCTTGGAGATAACACATCTACAGTTTGTAGATGATGTGATCTTCTTCGTGATCTTCTTCGTGGGAGCCAAGACGGAACAGATACTATCTTTAAAAGCTATTCTTATTGTGTTCGAGGCATCTACTGGTTTGAAGGTTAACTTGGAGAAATCTACAATTATAGTTGTTGGAGAGAATATTTCAGCAGATCTTTTTGCTAATATAATGGGATGTTCTGTAGCTCACCTTCCTTTTCACTATTTGGGTTTACCTATTGGTGCTGTGGCTAACTCCAAAACTCTGTGTGTAATACTCCAAGAAATTCCATAGTATAAATTTTACACTTACCTAATATATTTAAGTTGGTATTATACCCATTTGGGTGTGTATTGATTTGAGAAATAAATTTCTCATATGCATGGTAATTGCATGGAAACTCATTATATGCATTAAGAGAGTTGTCTCTAAAAAAAATAAATAATAATAATTAATTAATTAATTAAAATAAAAATAATATTTTAATATAAAAATTAAATATTAAAATAATAATAAAAAAAAAAATCTCGAAATTTTCCTATATAAACCCTCCTTATTTCCTTCTTCAAAACACAAAATCTCCTCTTTTATTTTATGTTTACACCCCTGTTACACCTCTCATTACTCTCCCCAATATACATATTTTTCTTTACTCTCCATAACATACCTCTTCATCTATATCCTCTTTCATTAAATCTATAATAGTTACTAGTATTATCATCAAAATCATTGAGAAATCAAGGATTTACATCATCAATCATCACATCCGAAAGTAATAAATCAAGTAGGTGATAAGATTTTGGCATCAAATTGAGGTAGGTGGGATCCCTACTATAAACAAAATCTAATTTTATGTTTTTGTTATGAAATTACATATGAAATGTATTTATCTTGCATGGTTACATTTATTTATTTAATGCAAGGATTGAGGTTTTATTCATAAGAAAAATGAATTAATAGAAGTTTATTAATAACTTGTTATCTAGATTAAAAACAAATCTAGATTGTATCGGTAATGGGAGACCCCCATAACACCTGCAGGTACCGTTGAGTTTCGACTTGAGGAGACGGTGGAAACAGATGTAATGGACCTAAAACAATGGTTAATTATTTAAAAAGAAAAATCTTTTTTTAATGCATTAATATAGTAATTTTTGCATATTTAAAATCTAGTAATTTTGGATAGTTTGCACCTACTGAGTTTTACTCACCCAATATTTTTTCCCCTACAGATCAAGTTGAGGGCGAAATATTTTAGCAGGTGCAGTTCAAAGAAATAGCTTGGATCTCTTGAGTTAGTATGTTTTATATATGAGTCAGGATATATGTACAGGCTTAAATGTACAGGTTAGATGTACAGCCTCTTGTGGGGCCCACATGAGGTTGATTTAAGGGCCGATATTTTGTGAAAATGTTCTCCTCATCATGTAGATCATCTTCACCAAAAATTAGCTCATTCTAAAACTTCTAGCCCCACTAAAAGTAGTCTCTTTTTCTCATCGTTCATTTCTCACCGTTAATTTTTAATCAAATTCTGATCAACTTTTGGTGGGGCTAAAAGTTTTAGAATGAGCTGATTTTTGGTGAAGATGATCTACATGATGAGGAGAATATTTTCACAAAATATCGGCCCTTAGATCAACCTCATGTGGGCCCCACAAGAGGCTGTACATCTAACCTGTACATTTAAGCCTGTACATATATCCTGACTCTTTATATATTGTATTTGAAGAATAATTACGACTATATCACTTGGAATTATGGGTTGTTTATGAGAATTATGATATGTATTATTATACTTATTTGTTTTTATGTTAATTTTAGAACAAAACAAATGTTGTATTAATTTGCATTTAATTTTCATGTCATTGAATTGAAGTAATTATGTTTTACTTGTTACTGTCAGTTTTAGAAAAGTACATTTTTGAGTATGTTTTGCTCAAAATTGACTAAGGCCTATTTCTGTAACAAATGAAGATTTCAATTTTTTCTTTTCAAAATGGTATTATACGTGTATTTTGGATGTCTGGTTAGGAAGTAATTTAAGTTTCAAATTTATGATTTCTGGATATTATAAGAAATTCGAAGTTATTTTTCTAAAATTGTATATAAATCTGTTAGTAAACTTGAGACCTAGTTTTGAGTACCTTATGGTCCGAATTAGGCTCGGAATATTTCTACTGAAGTTGTAGAACTTTAAATCTATTTTCCAGAATGATTTCATTTGTATAATTCTGATTTACGGTTAAGAAAGTATGACCATTTTACTGAAGTATTTACAGTTAAGTACGAAAAATATTTTCAACAGTTTTTATTTTTATTTTTAAATTCACTTTGACTACTAAGTTATAATTAATGTTGACTAAAATTGACTAGTTTATCTTTCAAAATGAGAAAGCAAGTGATTTTATTCATTGCTTTAAATTACACTCTTCACGCCTCGCCTTCCAGACTCATTGAATCGGGTTGAATTTTAGAGTTTCGAAAATCGGGGTGTGACACTGTGGCAGCTAGTTATTGACATAATGGAGAAGAAACTTAGTTTGTGGAAACGAAAGTTCCTCTCAAAAGGTGGAAGGGTGGTACTAATTAAAAGTACATTGTCTAACCTCCCTGTTTACTACCTGTCTATGTTTCCCCTTCCCAAAACGGTAGAGAAGAAGTTGGTGAGTATTATGAGAAGATTCCTTTGGGGATCTTCGGCTAATAAGAAGAAGATTTGTTGGGTTGGGTGGAAGAAAATTACTATGCCTAAGAAGAATGGAGGCCTAGGTATTAGAGACCTTTTGAAGATGAATTCAGCTCTATTAGCAAAGTGGGTCTGGAGATATTGTACTGAAAATCATGCTCTATGGAGGAAGGTTATAGAGGCAAAACATGGAAACAACCAAGGGAAGTTACTTCCTGCTGACACCAAAAATCCCTATGGGACTGGTGTATGGAGACATATTCTTAAGAACAAACAGTTTGTGCTCGACAACTCAGAAATCAAAGTAAGAAAAGGAAGCTCCATACTCTTTTGGAGGGATAAATGGATTGGAGACTCCACCCTGATGGAGAAGTACCCCCAACTGTACATGATCTCTAAATCTAAAAAAACTACAATCACTGAAGTAGTAACGGATGGTAATGGGTTAGACTTTGCCTTTAACCGAGTGCTCAATGGAGGTGAAAGACGATTGATGCTTCAGCTTGTTGGGGACATAGAACAGGCAATTCCATTGGAGCAGGGTGAAGACGAGATTTCTTGTAAGTTTGCTACAGGGGATATGTTCTCTGCAAAAGAGTGTTACCTTGCTCTAACTGTAGTAGGAGATGAAATTGGGATGATAAGCTATTCTGGAAAAAAGAGATCCCTTCTAAGGTGTCTTTTGCGATCTGGTGTGCGGCAAGAAATGCGATTCCTACCATCGGCAACCTTCGGAGAAGGGGAATAGTCTTCATCAACAGATGTTTTCTCTGTAACAAGGATGAGGAGACGAAGATGTTGGGAAAATTCAGTTTTGACAATTCTAACCAGCAATGTTTATGCATATTTTTGAGTGGGACCCACATCTGATTTGTGAAAACAAGTCATTGGGTTGCGTTCCTCTCGTCGAGGAGTTATTTGTAGAATGTTTATTTGCTCAAAATCGATTTCGGATGAATGAGAAATTGAACCTTTTATAACCTAGTTGGAAATGGGACAAATCTTGTGAGAAAAGAATAGTCCCACATTGGAAAAGTGTGAGAACCTTAAGAGCCTCTTATATGCTTTGGTTGGCCTTTGGGTTTGGGCCCCAAGGGGCACCCACTTTTGTGAAAGGGGGAGGACCTAAGCAAATACCACACACACGCGCGC